>JAWQFJ010009030.1:47500-50865 GCA_034096865.1 Theodoxus fluviatilis | reverse complement strand
GCTCAATGACCTTTTCAAACTCAATGCACTGTCTGAAAACTGCATTTATATATTGCTCTCCCCGGGAACGTTGTAATACAGAACAAAAAAAGTTTGCAATTTATACACTTTTACAAATCACTAATCAAAAGTTGCATCAAATGCCTGTTCGCCTGTGGACATTTTGTACAACCTCAGTTTTAGAGAATTGCATCGCTTCAAACTACTCTCCTACAGGTAGCGGTGGAGACACCTGCCAAAACGGAAGGCAAGTCTGACAAGCCAAGGCGCACGCGCGTGGTGTTTGCTGTGATTCTTGCGGTGGTGCTGGTTGTCATGGCAACACTTGTTGCCATCATCGCCTTCAAGCAGTTCGGGACACTAACGGGGACAGAACGGATAAGAGGGTCATTTTAATCGAATGTATCGGATCCAAGAGATCGGGATGGGAAAGACGAAGACTAGATGAGCAAGATAAAAAAGGGGATATGCGGGGAGTGGGGGATGGGGATGGGGGGTGGATCGAGGGGTTGTTCGGTCCTTCAACACTCAAGACCATCGAGGAAATTGGCCGAAGACTGAAGGCGGAGACGGGCGAGCCACGGGAGACCATGTGGCTCAAACAATGAATCGGGATGGCTATCCTCCGAGGCAATGCCTTCTGTGTCCTTGCCTCATCCAGGTCGCGAGATGACTGCGGAGAGTGACTGCTGGTTCCACAGGCCAAGGGCCAGTGACCACCATCCTTTTCGCAGTGTGACTGCTCCTCATTGTTCGTGTTTATTTAATCGGTTATCTGCAGCACGACGGCTGCCCTGTGCTCTCAGAACTCTTTGACAGAACCCTTTCTAGCGTTCCTTTTGCCTTTCGACTGCTGCTCAAACTTTTGATTGTATGCGTTTCGGTAGCATCACCATTTCTTCAGAGAAGATTAATTTGCGCAGCTGAACTGCGATCTAACATTTCCCTGTATAATCTGGTCTCAATGAGATGTTTTTGTCTGCATACTTTCTCCATGGCACTGCGTGGTAGCAGCCCATTTATTCAACTGTATAGTCTTAACTGATAATGAAGAAATATTTATTTTAACACGATTTTAATTTAATGTACATATGTATATGCTGACAAATTTTGTGAAATAAAGATGTTAGGGAATTGAATGTTATGACCGTGTCCCTGCACACCACTGTCAGTTTACGGCGTTCTAACATTTGTGTACAAGAAGCGCTGACACTAAAATATAGAGGTGAGTTTCAGAACTGACTTGCATTTCCGTGTCCAGGATGTAGACATGGTTTTGATGATTCAGTTGTCATTCAGAGTCAGAGGACGATGACCTCTGACCAGGACATGACGTACAGGTATCAACTCGTCTGTAAGCATGATGTGAAAAGTCGCTGCGAAAAGCCCGTGCTTTTAGTTACAAGGCCAGCAGCAATGCTATGCTCTTGTGACCAGACTCTATACTGTCATGAAAAACACAACTTTTTCTAACACCACCACCACCACCACCATTACCACCACCACCAGCACCACCACCACTACCACCACCACCACAACAACCACCACCACCACCACCACCGCTGCCGCCGCCATTAGCACCACCACCACCACCACCTCCGCTGCGGCCGCCATTAGCACCACCACCACCACCACCGCTGCCGCCGCCATTAGACCCACCACCATCACCACCACCACCACCACCACCGCTGCCGCCGCCATTAGCACCACATTGCCACGTCAGTGCCAAAACAAAACGCGACGATGACATCAAGAGGGCCGTTGGAGAAATGTCTGTAAGCACAGTGATGTTTTTGTTGCAGGACTTTGACACGACTTCCCTCATCGATGGACGGAAGGTTCCCGAACACGTTCGGGTGGACTTCCAGAACGAGGTCATCTACGTCAGCAACGAACGCGACGGAGACGTCGATGGACTGCTCGCCCTGCACGCCTACGACAGGGTGAGAGAATGCAACTGTGGGGTTCAGATACTTAACACCACCTCAAAGTCGGGACGGACGGAAGGACGGACGGACGGACGGACGGACGGATGGATGAATGCATGGTTGAAGGGAGGAAGAGAGGGTGGGAGGGAGACAGGGTGGGAGACTGGGAGGGAGGGAGGGAGGGAGGGAGGGAGTGAGTTTTACGGCCTATCATCCTTTCTAGGCTATTCAAAGCTGTTAAGAATGAAACTCACAAGAATGATTCAGAGTGAGCGCGAATATTGTTACTATGGGTGAAATGGTCGAAGTCGGAAACATTCGAGGACACTGTACCCGAGGTACTCTGTCCCGGGGGACACTGCGCCCCAGTTTCAAATATCGTCCCTACAGTCACGTGACAGGCCGCACCCGCCGGTCCACCTGACTGATTTCGCACGCCCGGACAGTTATGCTATGATCCGGCCGCGTTAATGTATCTGCGTTTTGTGACAAACGTCTTGTTCGGCCGTACTGTACTCCATGCACCTTAATGGTCCGCGTGATTCGGCTGTAATCTTAAACTAAACGACGTTTATTGGCAGTCTCGTTCTCGTTCAAATGCGGAGATTTGAAAAGCTTAAGATTACACCCTAATCACGCGGACCGTTAAGGTGCATGAAGTACAGTACCGATGAGCAAGACGTTTGTCACAAAACACAGATGCATTAACGCGGCCGGATCTTAGCATAACTCCCCGGGCGTGCGAAGTCACTCAGGCGGAGTGGCGGGTGCGGTCTGAGCTGAGCGACGTTTATTGGCAGTCTCGTTCTCGTTCAAATGCCGAGATTTGAAACTGGGGTGCAGTGTCCCACTGGACAGAGTACCTCGGGTACAGTGTCCCCGAATGTTTCCGACTTCGACCATTTCAGCGTAACTATGTCCCTATAGTCAGTTGCCTCTTACGAATTGCGTGGGGAGACGTGGGGGGTCTATTCTGACCCCCAACCCACAGGGGGCTCTAACTCGGGCCGTTAGCGAGTGAAACACACACGTCTGTTACAAGATCAAATTTTCTCACGCGACATAAAATAATCAATAGAGGGTGGCACAATCGCAATAGAGAGACTATTTGTACCTTTCAATTTGAGGAGAGGCATTTGCAAAGTGGATGTCTAAAATAAACCAAGCACTGACACTGTCAGTGGCAGGAAAAGACATAACCAGCACTTCTGCATTACAGGTGATCATTTAAATTAGGTTTGCAGCTGAGAAGGGAGGTATCATACGCTGACCTTTTTACTCTCTCTCTCTCTCTCTCTCTCTCTCTCTCTCTCTCTCTCTCTCTCTCTCTCTCTCTCTGGAGAGACATAAATTAATGAAGTTTTCAACACTACACTAGCACATTCAGCAGAACAGAAAATGGCCGCTGACCTTTCACACTCTGGAGACAGAAATTGA
>JAWQFJ010009030.1:32500-40000 GCA_034096865.1 Theodoxus fluviatilis | reverse complement strand
AGAATGAACGAGAATAGATATCCACATTTTGTATACAAAGCAATGTTATCTTGCGTTGATAGAAGTGAGAATTGGGCTACAAAGATTAAATGAATTTTAACTAGCCATGATATGACGCACATCTGGATAGCACAGGGAGTACATAATAAAATGATTTTTCTGAGAGCACTGAATTAGCGAATGATTGAGACGTTCAAATAACAGTGGCTTTGCAAGTTGAGGGAAAGTCAAAGATTTGTGCTATATAGAGAAATCAAGACTAGTTTTGGTGTGGAAGAATAGTTATTTGCATTGGATAAGAAAGTGTTCAGAGATTGCTTCATGCGCTTCCGAATGAGTATTAGTGATCTTTCTGTACATAAGCTAAGGTACTCCTCAAATGTCGACGATACTTTGTGTCCTGGTTGCCGAGAAGTATTTGAAGCTGAACGGCATTTTGTTTTGGGTTGCCCAGCTTTGTCTGAACTGCAGGGCAGATATTTGGCACAGTATGTTGATTGGAAAAGCACATATCCTTTTGTACATCTTATGTTACATAATGATGCGAGAGCGATAAGAGCGATTGCCACCTACTTGAACCATGCACACAGACTGCGGGAAGACGCGGTGCATTCGGTGACAAGTAATTCATTTTTCTTAGAATGAAGAAACGCTTAGGATGTGCCAGAATACCTCTCTCGGCAATGCGCTGATATCGGTGTTGATTTATTCAATTGTAATAGGCCGCTGGCCTGAAGAATAAACAAGTTCGTTCGTTCGTTCGTTCTCTGTCATTCTTTCTCTCTCTCTCTCTCTCTCTCTCTCTCTCTCTCTCTCTCTCTCTCTCTCTCTCTCTCTCTCTCTCTCTCTCTCTCTCTCTCCTTTCCACCCGAGAATGCACTGTCTAAATATTAAGTTGTTCATAAAATTGTGTCGGCCTTGAAAAAATTGCATGTATTTTTCTGCACTTTCATTTCTGATACCAAGTAGCGTGTTCCTCTTGTCGACGAAAATCCACGCCCAGTTATGTAAATTATGATCTCAACCTTTCAGGGCAATGGCGTAATTTGAAAAGTTCAAGGTCGAAAACAGCACCGTCACACGCCGGGGGGGATACCATTTAATTCAGTGAACCCGTAATAACCGTTGATGTGTAGGTTATCTACCAAGGTGGCAAGCGATTGGTTGTTAAAGGACATCCGGGTACAGGGGTCTGTTTTATAAGAGGCCAAAGTGAGGTGAGACCATCATGAGGCAGAAGCTAACTTCTCGTAATGTTATGTCTCCCCCAAACTTCGACATGGACAAGAAGGCTTCAGAATTCACGGTAGGCTCGTTGAATCATTGTATTGGTTGCTCTCTCCCTCTCTCTCTCTCTCTCTCTCTCTCTCTGTCTCTCTCTCTCTCTCTCTCTCTCTCTCTCTCTCTCTCTCTCTCTTTGAGACTGTGAATGAGTACAGATATCTTGGAGCACTGTTCACTTCGAGACTGTCCTTTAGTATTTTACAGTCTGATCTTGTACTTAGAGCAAAAGCTGGTATGATTCAACTGTCTAAGTGTCTACAAAAATTAGAAAATGTGTCACCAGATGTGTATTTCAAAATGTTCACTACCCAGATACAGCCGGTACTTTTGTATACATCAGAACTGTGGGGACTGTACAACTGTTCGGAAATAGAATCTGTACACCTACAAGCTAAGAAAATATTTCGCAATGTTCCTTTACAAGCTCCTAACTTGATGACGTATGGTGAAATCGGAAGATACCCCTTGTATATCAATGCAACTTTACGGGCTATTAAATACTGGTTGCGTGTACTTAGGATGGAGGCAACTAGATACCCTAACAAAGTTTACAAGATGATGCTCATCTCGGGAAATAATGGAAACTGGGTTGACAAAATAAAAGAAGTATTGCATAGATATGATTTTGCTGATGTATGGCGTAATCAGAATGTGCGGAATGAGACAGAGTTCTTGCTCGAGTTCAGAAAGCGCCTTATCACTGAATACATGAATGTATGGACAGTTTCAATATCAGCGAGTGGTAGATATGAACTGTACAGATCCTTTAAGACAGAATTGAATAGAGAGAAATATTTGTATATATTAGATAAAAAGTTTTTCGAGATGTTTATGTTCTTTTTAGGATGGGATTCAGCGATCTGTTCACGCATAAATACAGATTTGCTACGGAGCGAGCTGATAATGCTTACTTATGTCCAGCTTGCTATGAAACAGACGAAAATGAACAGCATTTGTTACTTGAATGTCCTGCCTATGAAGATCTCAGACGAATGTATATACGCAGGTTGATGACGAATACATATGCCTTTGATGTTAAGGTACTCCTGTCGCTGGAGGAGCCTAAGGCAGTACGAGCGGTTGCAACGTATTTATATTATGCATTCAAGAGAAGAAAAGAAGCTGTTTCTATTGCTATGGCCGAAGAGGCATATTATGTGTAATTGTGTTGTGATGGGCCGGTGGCCTAAAAATATAAACCATTCGTTCGTTTGTTCTCTCTCTCTCCTCTCTCTCTCTCATTCTCTCTCTCTCTCTCATTCTCTCTCTCTCTCTCTCTCTCTCTCTCTCTCTCTCTCTCTCTCTCTCTCTCTCTCTCTCTCTCTCTCGTTTGTTTGTTTGATTTTGTTTGATTAAATCATAATTTATTAATGAGAACGAAACAAATTGTCAGGGCTCAATGAACTTTTCAAACTCAATGCACTGTCTGAAAACAGCATTTATATATTGCTCTCCCCGGGAACGTTGTAATACAGAACAGAAAAAATATTTGCAATTTAGACACTTTTATGAATCACTAATCAAATGTTGCATCAAATGCCCGTTCACCTGTGGACATTTTGTACGACCTCAATTTTACAGAATTGCATCGCCTCAAACTACTCTCCTATAGGTGGCGGTGGAGACACCTGCCAAAACGGAAGGCAAGTCTGACAAACCAAGGTGCACGCGCGTGGCGGTTGCTGTGATTCTTGCGGTGGTGCTGGTTGTCATGGCAACACTTGTTGCCATCATCGCCTTCAAGCAGTTCGGACATGGGGACAGGAAGGTAAGATGGTCATTTTATCGTGTATTGGATCAAGGAATCGGAATGGAAAACGAGAATAGATGAGAAGATAAAAAAGGATATGGGCAGGGATGGGAGATAGGGGTGGGGCGTGGATCGAGGGGTTGTTCGGTCCTTCAACACGCAAGACCATCGAGGAAATTGGCCGAAAAATGAAGGCGGAGACGGGCGAGCCACGGGAGACCATGTGGCTCAAACAACGAATCGGGATGGCTATCCTCCGAGGCAATGCCTTCTATGTCCTTGCCTCATCCAGGTCGCGAGATGACTGCGGAGAGTGACTGCTGGTTTACAGGCCAAGGGCCAGTGAGCACCGCACTTTTCGCAGTGTGACTGCTCCACATTGTTCGTGTTTTTTTAATCGGTTATCTGCAGCACGACGGCTGCCCTGTGCTCTCAGAACTCTTTGACAGAACCCTTTCTAGCGTTCCTTTTGCCTTTCGACTGCTGCTCAAACTTTTGATTGTATGCGTTTCTTCAGAGAAGATTAATTTGCGCAGTTGAACTGCGATCTAACTTTTCCCTGTATAGTCTGGTCTCAATGAGGTGTTTTTGTCTGCATACTTTCTCCATGGCCCTGCGTGGTAGCAGCCTATTTATTCAACTGTATAGTCTCAACTGATAATGAAGAAATATTTATTTAAACACGATTTAAATTTAATATACATATGTATATGCTGACACATTTTGTGAAATAAAAGATCTTAGGGAATTGAATGTTATGAAAGTGTCCATCGCAACACTGTCCGTTTACGGGGTTCTAACATTTTGTACAAGGACAGCTGAGACTAAAATATAGAGTTGAGTTTCAGACTGACCATTTCCGTGTGCAGGAAGTAGACATGGTTTTGATGATTCAGTTGTCATTCAGAGGACGATGACCTCTGACCAGGACATGACGTAACGGTATCACCTCGTCTGTAAGCATGGTGTGAAAAGTCGCTGCGAAAAGCCCGTGCTTTTAGTTACAAGGCCAGCAGCAATGCTATGCTGTTGTGACCAGACTCTTCACTGTCATAAAAACAAAACTTTTTCTAAAAGCACCTCCACCGCCGCCACCACCACTACCACCACCACCACCGCCACCACCACCACCATCACCACCACCACCACCGTCACCACCACCACCACCACCACCACCACCACCACCGCTGCCGCCGCCATTAGCACCACATTGCCACGTCAGTGCCAAATCAAAACGCGGCGATGACGTCAAGAGGGCCGTTGGAGAAATGTCTGTAAGCACAGTGATGTTTTTGTTGCAGGACTTTGACACGACTTCCCTCATCGATGGACGGAAGGTTCCCGAACACGTGCGGGTGGACTTTCAGAACGAGGTCATCTACGTCAACAACGAACGTGACGGAGACATCGATGGACTGCTCGCCCTGCACGCCTATGGCAGGGTGAGAGAATGCAACTGTGGGATTCAGATACTTAACACCACCTCAAAGTCGGGACGACCGGCCGGCCGGCCGGTCGGCCGGCCGGCCGGACGGATGGATGAATGCATGGTTGGAGGGAGGGAGAGACGGAGGGAGGGAGAGAGCATGGGAGAGTGAGAGGGAGGGAGGGAGGGAGTTTTACGGCCTATCAGCCTTTCTAGGCTATTCAAAGCTGTTAAGAATGAAACTCACAAGAATGATTCAGAGTGAGCGCGAATCAAGTTACTATGGTTGAAGTGGTCGAAGTCGGAAACATTCGGGGACACTGTACCCGAGGTACTCTGCCCCTAGGGACACTGCACCCTAGTTTCAAATCTCGTCCTTACAGTCACGTGGCATACCGATGATAGCGCTCAGCTCAGGCCGCACCCGCCAGTCGGCCTGAGTGACTTCGCAGGCCCGGGGAGTTACGCTAAGATCCGGCCGCGTTAATGTATCTGCGTTTTGTGACAAACGTCTTGCTCGGCGGTACTGTACTCCATTCACCTTAACGGTCTGCGTGATTCGGCTGTAATCTTAAGCTAAACGACGTTTATTGGCAGTCTCGTTCTCTATCAAATGCGAAGATTTGAAAAGCTTAAGATTACACCTGAATCACGCGGACCGTTAAGGTATATGGAGTACAGTACCGCCGAGCAAGACGTTTGTCACAAAACGCAGATATATTAACGCGGCCGGATCTTAGCATAACTCCCCGGGCGTGCGAAGTCAGTCAGGCGGAGTGGCGGGTGCGGTCTGAGCTGAGCGACGTTTATTGGCAGTCTCGTTCTCGTTCAAATGCCGAGATTTGAAACTGGGGTGCAGTATCACCCGGGACAGAGTACCTCGGGTACAGTGTCCCCGAATGTTTCCGACTTCGACCATTTCAGCGTTACTCTGTCCCTATAGTCAGTTGCCTCTTACGAATTGCGTAGGGAGACGTGGTGGGTCTATTCTGACCCCCAACCCACAGGGGGCTCTAACTCGGGCCGTTAGCGAGTGAAACACACACGTCTGTTACAAGATCAAATTTTCTCACGCGACATAAAATAATCAATAGAGTGTGGCACAATCGCAATAGAGAGACTATTTGTACCTTTCAATTTGAGGAGAGGCATTTGCAAAGTGGATGTCTAAAATAAACCAAGTACTGACACTGTCAGTGACAGGAAAAGACATAACCAGCACTTCTGCATTACAGGTGATCATTTAGATTAGGTTTGCAGCTGAGAAGGGAGGTATCAAACGGCAGCTGCAGCATGTGAACTGCAGGAATTTCGGACAAAGTGCTATTGAAACATAGTTATGATGTGAAGTGTAAAACCCGTACGGGTTTGAAGACAATCAACTTAAAGTTTCATTACTCTTGCTGTATAGATGTATCGACAGTAACAACCCGTGACAAGTACTGGCCTGATATAAGTTGCAAGTTAGAGCTGTAGTTAAAGTCACGAGATAAGTTGTTGATTGCGGTGGCAGCTGCACGTTTTTCTTAACAAAATCCTCAACACCACTCTGGAGACATAAATTAATGAAGTGTTCAACACTACACTAGCACAACAGCAGAACAGGATAATGGCCGCTGACCTTTTTACTCTCTCTCTCTCTCTCTTTCTCTCTCTCTCGCTCTCTCTCGCTCTCTCTCTCTCTCTCTCTCTCTCTCTCTCTGTAACCGAATCTAATGAATTTTAACCTACTCTAGACATTCAGTAACAGGAATGGCGCTACTTTCTCTCTCTCTCTCTCTGTCTCTCTCTGTCTCTGTCTCTCTCTCTCTCTCTCTCTCTCTCTCTCTCTCTCTTTCTCTGGAGACAGAAGACTCAGAGAGTTTTGGACTCCATGTCCGTGCACAAGAAAAAGAAAAAAGACGTTCCAAGATATTAAAGGCACGGAACCCTCGTAGAAAAAGGTGTGTCTTGTGTCAGGTGAACATTTATGCTAAAATTCTTTGTTCGAATATTGCGAGAATTATGTCTGTTAATGCAAGCGTGTTGTTTCAGGGCATGCTGGCGTTCAGAGATCTGACCAACAACAAGTGCTACATCGACAGACTGGACGACACCTTCCAAGAAGGTCTGCGGTTCTGGCAGAGTCAGGCGGTAAGTCTCCCAAATTAACAAAAATGTGCCTGTCCTTGCATACCTGCATGCCTGAACTCCCACGTGCATTTCTGCATGTGTGTCAAAGGAAAGCGTGTATGAAAAACTCGTTTGAAATGAATCACCTAGAATATGATGTAAGGAATACGCTTTTTAAGAATGACAGAAAAATACAAGAAGCATGGACACTTTCGTAACCTTGTGTCCCTGGTCTTCTTCACAGAAGTTCTCCCTGTCTGTCCCATGCGGGGTTTCGACTTTCTGCAAATCTGCATGGCAAAGACCATCTTGCCAAGTTAGCCTAGTTAAGAAACAAATGTCTCCAGAGCTGAACTATGATCTATGGCCATGCGCAGTTGATGCTGTGTAACGACTTCTAGAGTTCACTGTCCCCGCTATGTTTACTTTTGCTGCTAGCTGATCGACAATAGTGAAGGACTTTAACAATCTGCTATTCGGGATTGACAACGTATGCAATGATCTAATACATACGGCAATTAGTTATAACATACAGAGCCGAAGCACTGCAATGAACAGACAGGGAAAGCTACCATGGTCTGTGTTGTTTCTTCCTGTCCACACTGCCCTGTGTTTGACTACATGTGCAATGATATTAGTGCAAATAAATCAGTTCTGAATGTTTCAGGACAAGGACAGGTCCCCCAAGGTGCGAAACTTCCGGTACATCCAGGAGCCCATCGACCGCGACGTGCTTCGCGTGTTTGGGGGCGGGATGGTGTTTGAGCACTGCAAGGACGTGGCCAGCCACTGGATCGTCCCCCTGCCCCAGCAGGCGGCCATGGAGGAGCGCCACCAGTTCCTGAACAAGACGGCGGAGTTCATCTGCGGACCTCGCAACCGTGTTTGGCCGTGGCGGGAGCAGCTGCGTCAAGAGCGGTTATAAGTC
>JAWQFJ010009030.1:22500-27500 GCA_034096865.1 Theodoxus fluviatilis | reverse complement strand
ATCCGGCAAATACTGTATCGATGGATCAGATGATGTGAAAGCTAGAAAGATTGCACTGTATATATGTCGTGCCTAGATCCTGAAAGTGCCTAAGTTCTTGAATTAGGCAGTCTCTTGCCTAATTCGCGAAATAGGCAATGGCTGTGCCTAATCTGTGAAATCAATGTTGACTTTTGTCTAATTTGTGAAATTTCATGATTTAGGCTGCCTATTTCATCAATTAGGCAGCCTAAGTCATGATATTAGGCAAAGTTTCGATTTAGGCACGACTGCTGTACAATTTAGGCAAAACAATCTACAGAATAGGCAGAAATCTTGCTTAGTGTGTCAAATCAATTGCGTGTCAGTGTTAGCCAAATATGCGTGTGTGCGTGCCTCTCACTGCATAGCATAGCCATATATTACGAAATAACTTTAATCTTCAACCGTTTGTGTTGTTCCAAAAAGCATGTGTAGTGCTAGCAGTAAATGTGTAACCTTGAGCAATTTGACAATATACCCTCGTACTTTAGTTCATTGACATTGGAGCACATGCACAACAACAATCTAGTCAATAGACGGTAGGTTCTGAGCAATCTGATTAAGGTGTTCTGGAGACGAATAGAAGACACAAACGTCTTGTGGTGTAAAGCAAGGTGAATTACACCATCAACGCATTACAAACAACAAGTGTTCTTCCGTTCATCAAACCACACGTTTGGGAGAAGTATAGCCACGTCTATACCTACATATTCGTACGTGAATGGGTTGTACTACAGCCTGGCTGCTATGTACATTCTCTCCTAAAAAAGCTATAACTAGTTGTCTTGCAAGTCTTGCAGCTTGCTGATAAAGGTGTCGACTTTGGCCTTTGTAAACGCTATACCCTAGCTGTACTTCTTGCCTCTGGAGTTCGAAAGCGAGAGAGAGAGAGAGAGAGAGAGAGAGAGAGAGAGAGAGAGAGAGAAAGAGAATTGATCACATACACTTACACAATCAGATACTTACACACGCATGCACGCATTCACGGACACAACGACACACAGAAACACACACAAACACACACGAGCACACACACACACACACACATACACACACACACACACACACACACACACACACACAGAAGGAAAGACAAAAGGGGTGGAGGTATTGGGGGTGGAGTGGAGAAGGACACGAGCTTGTCAACTCTTCGTCGGATTTCATCTGCTTTTCGATTACAGAGAGTTTGAAAGAGCGCATCGACATCTCTTCCGCCCATGCGGCAGATCTCGACACCCAACACCATCCATGCGTTTAAAACACTCCCGTCATGCACTGTTTGCCGTGGTCGTGGTGAATGCAGCACTTTTCTAAACCCTTTGTCCACACTCGTCCATGCAGCATGACTCGCTGCGGCAAAAGTGGAAGGAGACTCTCTGGCGCCCTGTCGCATTCCCGCCGGAAAAAAAACAGAAATCGGGCAGGGTGTTTCGCCAGCAATCGCGAGTGTTGAAATTTGGTTTAAAATCTTTTGGCAATAAAAAAATTGGTGTTGGGTGTCGAGATCTGCCGCATGGGCGGAAGAGATGTCAATGCGCTCTTTCAAACTCTTTGTAATCGAAAAGCAGATGAAATCCGACGAAGAGTTGACAAGCCTGCGTCCTTCTCCACTCCACTCACAATACCTCAACCCCTTTTGTCTTTCCTTCTGTGTGTGTGTGTGTGTGTGTGTGTGCGTGTGTGTGTGTGTGTGTGTTTTTTCGTGTGTGTGTGCGTGTGTGTGTGTGTGTGTGTGCTCGTGTGTGTTTGTGTGTGTGTCTGTGTGTCGTTGTGTCCGTGAATGTGTGCATGCGTGTGTAAGTATCTGTGTGTGTAAGTGTATGTGATCAATTCTCTCTCTCTCTCTCTCTCTCTCTCTCTCTCTCTCTCTCTCTCTCTCGCTTTCGAACCCCAGAGGCAAGAAGTACAGCTAGGGTATAGCGTTTACAAAGGCCAAAGTCGACACCTTTATCAGCAATCTACAAGACTTGCAAGGCAACTAATTATAGCTTTTTTTCGGAGAGAATGTACATAGCAGCCAGGCTGTAGTACAACCCAGTCACGTACGAGTATGTAGGTATAGACGTGGCTATACTTCTCCCAAAACGTGTGGTTTGATGAAACGGAAAGAAGAAAACACTTGTTGATCTTGTAATGAGTTTTGATGGTAGTAATGCAGCTTGCATTGCACCACAGGACGTGGTGTGTTCTTTCTGATTATCGTCCTCCAAAACACCTTTAATCAGATACTTGCTCAGAACCTACCGTCTATTGACTAGATTGTTGTTGTGCATGTGCTCCAATGTCAATGAACTAAAGTACGAGGGTAATTATTGTCAAATTGCTCAAGGTTACACATTTACTGCTAGCACTACACATGCTTTTTGGAACAACACAAGCGGTTGAAGATTAAAGTTATTTCGTAATATATGGCTATGCTATGCAGTGAGAGGCACGCACACACGCAGATTTGGCTAACACTGACACGCAATTGATTTGACACACTAAGCAAGGTGTCTGCCTATTCTGTAGATTGTTTTGCCTAAATTGTACAGCAGTCGTGCCTAAATCAAACTTTGCCTAATTTCATGACTTAGGCTGCCTAATTGATGAAATAGGCAGCCTAAATCATGACATTTCACAAATTAGGCAAAAGTCAAAATTGATTTCACAGATTAGGCACAGCCATTGCCTATTTCGCGAATTAGGCAAGAGACTGCCTAATTCAAGAACTTAGGCACTTTCAGAATCTAGACACGACATATACATGCATATGCTGCCATGAAACTTCGTGAGGAGAGTCGTAATGGATATTGTGATTAATCTAGAACACAGTCTGCTGATTCACAAATGTCCAGAGAATTTCTTAAATTTGCAGAATACTTCGTAATAGGCGTTCGGCCTAAAAAAATAATCTGTCTGTCTACCTGCCTGCCTGCCTGCCTGTCTGCCTGCCTGTCTGCCTGCCTGTGTCTGTCGGTGTCTCTCTGTCTGTTTGTGTGTTTGTCTGTCTGTCTGCCTGCCTGCCTGTCTGTCTGTCTGTCTGTCTGTCTGTCTGTCTGTCTGTCTGTCTGTCTGTCTGTCTGTCTGTCTGTCTGTTGTCTGTCTGTCTGTGTGTCTGCCTGTCTATCTCTCTGTCTGTCTGTCTGTCTGTCTGTCTGTCTGTGTACTGTCTGTCGTCTGTACCTGTGTGTCTGTCCGTCTCGTCAGTCAGTCTTTTAGTTCTTTTTTATTTGTCCCGTCCGTCACCACCCCCCACCCACTGAGTCGTTCTCTCCACTCGACCTCCCTCCGTCGCACCGCAACCACTCACAGTGAACACCGCCCCCCCCCCTCTCGACAACTTCCTGGAGCTGAACGTGACCAAGACCAAGGAGCTCATCATAGACTTTCGACGAGACAACAAGACCACGGTCCGATCCCATCGTCATCAAGGGCGAACCAGTCGAGATGGTTGATACATACAAATATCTGGGCACCATCATCGATAACCAGCTCGATTGGTCACCGAACGTGGACGCCGTGTGCAAGCGGGCGAACCAGAGGCTTTTCTTCTTGAGAAAGCTGCGGCAGTTTCGCGTCAACCCTGAGATTCTCCACCTCTTCTACCAGGCGACGATTGAGAGCGTCGTCTCCTTCAACCAGCTGTGTTACCACAGCAGTGTGAGGAAGGGCGACATGGAGAGGCTGGAGAAGGTCGTGGAGGAAGCCGGCGCCATCACTGGCTCCGACCTCCAGCCTCTCAGTGATCGCTACCCCAGTGTGGCCCTGAGGAAGATGGGCAAGATTCGATCTGACGACCGCCACCCTCTGCACCAGGCATTCGCGTCATGCGAACCCACTCGTGAATCCTCACGTCGCCTGAGGTGCTGGCCTGCCAGAACAAACCGCATGAGGGATTCGTTCCTCCCGACAGCCATCCGTCTCTTCAACGAGTCCCGGTGAATGGGTAGTATGCATGAAGATTGTTGTGAGACTTGACGTGAATGTGGGACCAGGAGTGACGCGAACTGTGACTGAAGAGTGGGTGATGTGAACTGTGACTGTGAGGATGAGTGATGAGAGTTGTGACTATGTGACCAGGATTGATGTGACATATGACGGAGAGATTGGAGTAAAGTGAACTGGGACTACGAGGACTTGTAGTGCTGTGAACTGTGACAGAAAGGACTATGAATGGTGTGAACTATGTCTGTAACAACAAGGATTAACATGTGAGAGTGTGTGTGTGTGTGTGTGGGGGGGGGGGTGCATGCGTTATGCGTTGATGATCGTGTATGTGTTATGTGTGCTGTGCGAGTGTGGTTGTTGATGTGCATGCAGGATGATGAACATGATGGGGGGGGGGGGTTCTTGTACATGTGTTATGGATGAAGATCGGGTATGTGTTATTGCGTGACGATGATTGTTTGATGTGCATGCTTGTGTCTTTGTTCCTTCTGTGATTACTTGTTTTGGTGTAAAATGTTTCTCTATTAAATTGAATTGCCTCTGATGGACTCCATAACTTGAGCGATATGATTGAGTTAATTAATGTTGAACTGTTTTTGTTTTTGTATGTATGTATTATGTTTTTGCCACCGACAAAACGAATTTCCTTGTGATCAATGAGGACAATAAAGTATCTTGTATCTTGTATCTTGTATCTCTTTGTCTCTCTCTCCCGTCTCTCCCCGAGAATGTAACATATAAATATTAAGTTGTAAATAAAAAAATCGTGTCAGCCTTGAAACAATGACACGTGTTTTCCTGCATGTCAAAAGTTTCGCACTTTCATTTCTGAGACACCACGTGGTGTGTTCCACTTGTAAATTAAAATCCATGCACAGCTGCGTAGATTATGATCTCAACCGTTCAGGGCAATGGCGCACTTTGAAAAACTCAAGGTCGAAAAACAAAATTGTTACACATCGGGGTGGATACCAGTTTGGCAAGTTAATGTAGGTCATCTACCAAGTGACATGTGATTGGTGGTTAAAGGACTTCCGGGTACATGAGCC
>JAWQFJ010009030.1:7500-17500 GCA_034096865.1 Theodoxus fluviatilis | reverse complement strand
AGATTTTCTGGATGCATACCTGTACAACTATTTTGTTTTGAGAATAAGAGTAGTCGTGAACTCCCCTGCCGAGCTTGAGGCAGCCTGTGGGGTGTCAACCTCCTCACAAAGTCCCTCCCCCCTTGCATAACGGACCCACGGTTGAACCTGTGTGTGGCCACTACAACACAAGCATGTACAAGGGAATGTGCGCTAAACAGGCCGTTTTTAACCGGACTAACACTTTCCTTTGAAACAAGGTTTGACGTGTACACAGTGTTCCCAGGGCTTGCTCTGGCAGGGCGCACTAACCGCCATATTGTCCTCAGCTCGAACACAAAACGCTCATATTCAGGATTACTGACATACAAACATAGGCACCGTACCTAAATAACGGTATTAATGTCTCAAAGCACAAAATAGAGTACACCAATAGTTAATGAATATTGCTACATTATTCATATTGAGTTGTGCGTCGAAATCGAATCAAGTCAAAAGTTGGGCTACAGAGTTGTACTATACTAGACAGCTTTTCGTGTTACTGTGTAGTTCGGACAGAAAACTGTTCACATATGCTTTACCTACTCTCAGGATAAGTTCCTGAGCTAAGTGTTCGCCCAGTCAAAGATATGCCCGGTTAAGAACTGTCTTAATGAGTGATATCAGACACATCGACCTTTACATGCAGACAATGGGGATGAACGAACAAACGAATGCATTAATAAATACATAATGACCGACGGAACGAATGAATGAATGAACGAACGAATGGTTCTTTATTGCTTATTAGCCTATGGCGGCTAGTTCAGACCAATAAAAAGAACATAACTGGAGCTAATGAGACTAAGAGCGAGTCAAGCCTTGATACCCATAGTTTAACTTTTTTCACGTTTCGCGTAAGGAGACTTGGGTCTATTCGTAACATCAACAAAAAGGATAAACAAAGACGAACATGGAAACACGAGGAGGACAGCAACAACAACAATGAATGTGCGAGTGCATTTAATGATATTTTTAACGAGTCAATGTAGTTTGCGCGAGCTCTGTTCAATAATCATGCACTGCATTCCTGCAGCAGAAATGCTGAGAACGAGAGACCTAGTATTCAACAGCACTACACTACACCGATCCACGCCATATTTAGTTACATCTGCTTGCAAGCTCGAACTTAGCTTCGTCACTTCATGCCTGCATACTGCGACAATAAACAAGCAACAGACGTATAGATCTGCTTAAAAACCACAAATGAACACCTCTTGGTACTCTCTCACTGCGTTCTGAAGCCAATTTGTACTGACCAGAGACCACTTTTTGGTTTCTCCGCGCGAAAGAGCACCAGCGGCAAATACTCCTGATTACCAGCTTCGTTGCAGACCCTAATTGACCCATCCACACGACCCACGCGGTCGCTGGGCTTAGCCAATCGCTGACGCGGAACTAGTCTATTTTTAGCACAGACTTCTCTGGCTCACACTGGTATCACAAATACGGCACTGTCTGGAAGCACTCCATCACGCGTTTTCGCTTCGGTTCTAGCCTATCGCACAACCACAACAAAATGGTTGTTCACTGCCAGTGGGGCATATGCTCTGGTGATCAACGATATCCCGATAAAATAGTAGGAGGCAAATTGCATCAATTTCCCTCTGTAAAAAGCAGAAGAGCCGATGCCATGGCGTGGATCATCATCAAGGCGTGCTGCCGGCCACAGGATCAGCTAAATTTCAACCGGCTTAATAAAAACAAAGGAGTCTGCGCGGGGGTGAGTCTCAGATCTGCGTTTTAAATTGAACATTACTGTTGTTTAACATAAGTTTATTCATTTCTAGGCTTCAGGAAGCAAATTTTGGGAGGGAGCGTGAGGATTGAGTGAGGATAGACGTACACTAACGCTTCATTGCGAGGATGATGCTTATGTACCTTACCATCTCATTACACAGATTGTCTGTCGTGATGGTAGTTCTGAGATTTTGGGTAGAGCACGGTTATACAAAGCTCCAGGATTAGAACAGAATATATTCCATCCAACGTAAGCGAAGAGCAAAGGTTCACCCCTGTCTCGATTAAGTCTTCGAATCGAGCGTGGTTGGTAAATTTCTTTCTGCACGGTGACGGTTACATCTAACGAACCAAATCTTTTACAGACAAATTCAGTAACGCTAGTTCGTCGAGATAAAAATAGGAGTCTAAACCTTCCAGCAATGGTAGAATCTTGCCTGTCGTATAGATCCTGGGCAGATTTTTCGTCTCACTTACTCAGTCACTTCACAGCGTAGCTGGGCAGACTTAACGGCGTCCATAGACGAATTCAAAGCCTATCAGACTCCGTCGATTACTCACATGCTAAGTCCAGGCTGCCAGCGGTGTAGATAGTCCTAGTACTCCACAAATATCACAAGTGGCATTGACAAGAATCCCTGTGTGCAAGGAAGGCAAAACAAGCCCACAAAGTCACTGAACATAGTGTTTTTGTCACAGAGCGAATTTTCAAGCTGCCGCCATTCGGCAATAGTCAATTCAATTTCTTTCTCATCAATGCAACTGGGGAAGGTAAAGGTAGTAGTTTTGTATAGCGACTCTACACCAACCCGAGGCGTTCAATCTGTTTTAAACTTAACTACCTGATCACTGGAACACTTGATCAACATTTTACAGGCACCTGACAACAGACAGATACGACGCTCATTGTCACGCAGATGCCAGCACTTCCCGAGCTGTCACCTCCACCGTTGAATCCTCTTGCTCATAGATCTTAATTTCGTCTAAATAACATGAGTAGTATTTATTCATACCCCTGTCTATCACAGTCTGAGAAATCTTCTCACTGTCTGGCAAAAATGAGTCACAAATGCTGTCCGGAATACAACTCAACGATTCAGTTGGCGTTCGCGTCGAAGGCATTTTGCCGCCTGCATGTGATACCACGCGATCTCCCGCGAGAAAGGGGCGTGTCGTGGATGGGTCAATAGGCTTAATGCTGGTTGCTCTAGGGCAGTAAGTACCTAAGTGTATGCTTGAGTGCTTCCCACACGCACACCCATCTCGTACCAGCCTCTAGGTGTGCAGCGTGTCCAAACCTTTGTGCCGTCCGTGTTTGCCCAAGTGACAGGCTTGCGTCTACAACTGTCTAGGGAGACTGGTGTTGATTGTGTCTTAGCGCAGATGTTTGCCTTGCAAGACACGGTGATGCGAGTAATTTCCCATTCGTGTCCCTAACCTGGGCTACGCCCCTTTGATCTGTTAATTTTGACTTTAGTCGTGTCCGGGATGTTGCAGATGATTACATAAGATTTGCTCTCATTAGCCTTAAAGTGAAGTGTATCTTGCTCACATACGGCATTGCATCCCATACTTCGTACGATAAATCTAAGAAGTACATCTTACAGAGAGAAGCCACTATGCAACTTGTCGCTTCTGTCCAGTTGCTGTTAATGATAAGATACACTCTGTCTGTCTGTCTGTCTGTCTGTCTGTCTGTCTGTCTGTCTGTCTGTCTGTCTGTCTGTCTGATTGCCTGCCTGTCTGTCTGTCTGTCTGTCTGTCTGTCTGTCTGTCTGTCTGTCTGTCTGTCTGTCTGTCTGTCTGTTTCTCTTTCTCTTTCTCTCTCTTTCTCTCTCTTTCTCTATCTCACACACACACACACACACACACACACACACACACACACACACATACTAGCATACAATACTAGCACTCACGCACAGACACACACAGACACACACACATACACACACACACACACACACACACACACACACACACTCACTCACACGCACTTCTTGTATCAATGCATGTTATCAGTATGTCATTTTCTCATCACCAAGGAATGCTTTTCACATCAGAAGCCTCGCATTGCGGTGGGGTATCAGTATATTGGGCAGGTGATATAACAATTCACCGCATATTGTCTTTTCTCTATCAAGTGCGTTTTTGAAGGGAATCCGAAAATAGCGAATGTCTGGTCCTCTTCCAGCATCAAGGTAAATGGAGACTTTCTTGCCAGACCCAAGCTGATTCTTGCTGAGTGGAAGTGATTTAGATTTGTATTGGCTAATGGAAATAATGACAACGGTAAAGCTGACGGGGAAAGGTAGGAGAGAAATAATTATGCGACTGATTCAGCTGCTGAAAGAAAAGTAGAAAACAAAACAGTCTTTTTACATAATATATGTGCGTGTGTGTGTGGAGAAAAAAAAAGGGGGGGGGGGGGGCAGATGGGACGAAAACGAAGTCATGATTTTCAGCTCGTTTCCTCCTCCTTCCCCACTTCCTTCCTCTTTCGCCTCCCCCGAAGATGTAAGTTCTGACGTTATTATAGAAAACCTGTAGGTGCGATGGGGAGAATGTCTCTGAGTAGCGCAAGTTCACTTCGTTTTCCCTGCTGAAGGAACAGAAGTGTCCTGACATGACCTTTGGCCAGATCCCGCCCCTTTCCCGCCTCTCTTGTGTCTTATGTATGACCTTTTTCATGGTTGGAATTGGATACTGTAGCCCCTCATCCACACTCACACCCCTTGTTCTCCTGGTTGCTCGACCCCAAAAGAATCTCCGTTGGAAGCCATCAGTCATCTTGTCCCCTCTCGGGGTCAAGGCTTGCAGACGGCCTCGCCAAGTCACAGCCGAGGTAGACGCGATAAGAAACGTATAGCCGGGCATTCTCTTTCAAACAGCACTTGATCACTTCAAAGCCCAGAGGTAAGCCGCCCCTAAGGCCCACATGGCCCCATCACCAGTGATGGAACGTCAACCCTCATACGGCTGGATTTTTCCTTTTTTTCAACCCGGCCGCCCTGGAATCTGGTCCACGTCTTTCTCCCTTTCTGCCACAGCCAACCTCGTCCATCACACGTACTGTTTTTGCCCTCGTTCATAAATTGTTTTATCGGTCTCCCAGACCCCAAAGACCTTTCAAGGTTGAGGAGGAGAGCAGAGACAGCTAGGCCTTGGCTGGGTGTGCCGAGTTGAAGACAGCATTAGAATGCCCCCGCCTGACGATTATTGTCGTTTCAAAGGACTGTGAGAAAGGCGATAGGGACGTTTCCATGTTATTTTGGAGTCCCATACACACGAGAAAAACGTCTGCTAACTCCGTTTTCTGAGAAGCAGGGATTGCAAACACCCGGTACAATCCCTTTTAAAGGAACCTTGTTTGAGTTGTACAGAATATAGTTTCCTTTTGCAATAATTCAGTCTGTCAATGGAAAATTAAAAAAACTCAATTATGGCCTATATGGCTCGAATGACAAGGTCTGTATGACTTTGAGAAGGTTTACAGACTTCGTATGCGAATTGTACCCCCTCAGGCCCAATGGGGCGAAGCTTTGGCTATGGTCATAAAGCCCAGACTTACCCCCACAATATGACATACAGTGCTGGCTCAGTGTGAACGGCTCGTGTTTTGCTACCCTTCCCCAATGGAATTCGTCGGCCTCCTGTCTGCCCCAGTCGCTTTTGTTACCTGCGCTCTTCGCATATCTACGTGGCCTGCCCACCTGCGGTGGTATCCCTGCCTGGCGCCATTAGATCAAGGCTGACTCGTTCCCAAAGAAACTCCCGCAGCCGATGGGGATGGGAAAAGAGTATCACAATAAGCCAACCACAGGTCGAAACGTTTACAGACAAGTTTAGCGACTTCTGTTCGGCAGGTTAGGTAGACGTGCATTTTATATGGAGCACGCCATGTTAAGTAAACCAGGGGAAAGTAGTGATTTGTAATAAGGCTTAGACCAATGAAGCTGCTGGGGCCGTACTTGGCCGATCGAGAGCTTGGCTCAGGAGCAGATTTTCCTATCTGCCAAGTGCGCAGTGTGCGTACAGTATAGTAGACATTTCCCAGAATAGGTGTTGTTGGTCAACAACACCAACGGCATCAGCATTGACATCAAGGTCTGTGGCTAGAAACTGGAAACCGTCAATAGCTTCAAATACCTGGGAGCAATTGTCACAGATGCAGGATCCAAAACTGAAATACTCGCCAGAATTGCTCAGACCACAGCGGCACTCACAAAACTCAAGACCATCTGGAAGGACAGGAACATAGCCCTCAGCTCAAAGATCAGACTGATGCGCGCCCTGGTCATGTCCATATTTTTGTATGCCTGTGAGTCATGGACACTAACAGCTGACTTGGAGAGAAGGATACAGGCCATGGAAATGAGATGCTTTCGACGACTCCGCGGCATCTCCTACAAGGACCGCATCACAAACGAGGAAGTCCAAAACAAAATTAGGCAAGCCATCAGGCCCCATGAAGAACTACTGACCACTGTAAAAAGACGCAAACTAAAGTGGTATTGGCACGTCTCACGATCGTCAGGGCTTGCCAAGACTGTGTTACAAGGCACAGTAAAAGGAGGGAGGAGGAAAGGCAGACAAAGGAAAAGATGGGAGGACAACGTCTCAGAATGGACAGGGATGAGGCTCAACGAAGCCTTGAGACAGTCCGAGAGGCGAGAGGAATGGAGAGAACTGGTTGCCAGATCATCTATGGTGCCCCAACGGTCGTCCAGACTACGGGACAAGTGAAGTGAAGAAGAATAGGTCATGTCAATGACGTCATACTTGTGTTTGTTTGCCCTATTCGGTGAAAATGTTGTCTTGCATATATCTTGAGTATTATGCCCCTGAATGGAATGGACTGCAAACTCAGATAGGGCACAAAGAGCGGAGATTCCGTAACTTTCATCTATCCATCAGGCTGTAGTATTCGATTTGTATGAAAAGGCGAGTGGATTTCTTATGCGACTGGATGACGAGGAGAAAGAGGATGGAAGGAAGGTAGAGATGGAGAAAAGAAGGCAGAGATGGAGAAAGGAAGGTGGAGATGAAGGAATGAAAAGAAAAGGTAGAAAAGGTGGGGAAGTAAAAGGTGTGTCTGTGTTATAATGGACTGTTTTCTTACTGGTAATAAAGTTCATACGAAGTCAAGAGTTAAATTCAAACTCGTTTCTAAGTGAACTGTGGGTAAATACACATAAATATTCCATAACATCGGATTTCTTTTTTCTTTCTTACAAGACGGCATATCTCTGTCGTCTTTGTACTTTGCACTTGGAGCATGAAAAAAATGACACTCGTTAAACTACTTTGGTGATGAGGCATAGACAGCTCCTTCGAACTACGTGACGGTCGACTTACGCGATGACCCAAGCCAATGACTATCCTCATAGACTATGTGGCTTTCTCTGACACTATTTTCTTACATGAGACACGGTAGTCCATGCACGGTGGCCTGGCATTGCCACGTTGTATTTGGCCCGGAACCAGTCAGGCCTGGTCTGCTGGGGTCAGGGACGCCATCTTGGACTGGTAGGTCTGAGCAGATTACAAGCAGTTGGCAAAGCACGCGTCATCGACGCTAACCGTTAGAGCCCCTTTGCTAGCGTGACTGGCCACCCACGCCGTTATTGTAGCTTAGACATTGCCCCGTTACGTGAGGTCTCCGCGCTCGAATGCACGCATTTTCTAGTCAGTGAACCCACGGAGGCCCTGGGCGCCCTCAGTCATAGTCGTCGAGTGAACGACATAGAACTAGTTTAGTCAAAAATATAGTGCTCAGTGTAAGATGACATTTGCTGTTGTTATTTCATCTACATTGAGACTGCAACTATCATGTCATCTTTTTGATGAAGTCCTCATGCTTGGAGGAATGGGATGGTAGTCATTGGTTGCCTGTGATCCGCTTGTTAGAAGGATAATGCTCTGATAGAATGTCGCAATTCGTGGTCGCTTATCCCATATGCTGTCCTTTCAGCTGGGACTTTGCCCCGTTTGATGAACTCAGGAAAAGAGATAAGCAAAGATCGCTGTCTTTACTAGCTCCTTGAGCATGACAAATCGCATATATACTCACGGACATAAGAAACGCGAAAAAGGTTTGTGTGTATTTTAAATATTTTAAATACAATCTTGAGATATTTTGCGTACAGTGTCTATGCATTTGCACTCTTAACTACCGCACAACGTGCACATTTCGTGCTCAGCGTTCTTATTACAGTGAAAAAGGACGGTCAAATGCGGCATGGTAATCGCCTCATGGGAGGCACTTGCAAGTTGTGCAGCAAAATTTGCTTGCTGTAGCAGTGTTCAGGGGTTGTACCTCAATAAAAAGGAGGCCTGAAAATTTTCTCTTTCCTTTTCATCAGTCCTCAGCAGCGATGCCAAGACTTAACGCAGAAGAACGCAACCGAGCGCTTGGCCATTTGGAGGCTGGTGTTCCTCACAGAAGAGTCGCAAACCTATTCAATGTTCACCTCTCGACTATCAACCGTCTAGAGCACCGTTTCCAGGCGACTGGCACGGTTGCTGATGGACCACGGTCAGGCAGGCCTCGAGCTACGACCCCTCGGCAAGACCGCTACATTTTAAGAAGCCATCGGCAAGAAAAGTTCCTGAAGGCGACTACCACATCAGCAAACTTGCCAAGCAATGCCCAACGTCGAGTCAGCGCCAGGACAGTGCGCCGTCGCCTCAAGGAGAACGGGCTACTAACCGTCGTCCAGCTCCAGGACCAGTGCTGACTCATCGTCATCGCCAGGCTCGTCTCCAGTGGGCTCAGGCTAGAATCAACTGGCGCAGGCAACATTGGGGACGTGTGGTGTTCACAGATGAGTGCAGATTCTGCATTGATGAAGCATACGGACGTGTAAGGATATGGCGAAGGCGGACTAACTTTTTCGCGTTTCTTATGTCCGTGAGTACTCCCTCTAGCTCCCTTCCGCCGTAGCAGAATCTGTCTTTTCGTTTTCTATTTACAACAGTGCTACGCCTTTTCCATGAATGACAGTGCAGACTTTGACCGAATACAGAAGAAGATTGCTGTCCTTAGGTCTGCACCATATTGTTCTTTGGGTCTCCCAAGTTATTGTGGCCTGACGTCCTGTGTAACATGCACAGTGTATGTTTCGTCTGGAAAAGTCTTCTGCGAATCGTACGAGTCACTCGTCTCGTTCGTTGCAGCAAAATGCTTTCTTGGGGATTTCCAATGACAGGAATGCGTCTCCCAAGTGTCTAGCATAAGGACGGTTTTTCCTTGGACCATGAAAGATACTCGAACAATGCGTAGACTGTAGACTGCTGGCAAACTTGTTGTTGGCTTCAATGGCAGTGTTACCGTCGTCAGGTGACTATTTAAATCAGAACTAACCAGTGTAATGAACACTCTTGTTTCGGGGTAGGAAAATCACCTGTGCACTGTTCTTAAGAGGACTGGAACACCGTTGCTACCGTGAATAATCGCATATCTGGAATTTCCTCAAATATTAAACATCTTCCTAATTGTGAGTCACTGAGTCCATTTGTTTTCGTTTCAAACCAGATTGGGGGCCGACGGCTCGGGCAAGTGATTCATTGCAGGGGCATCGGAAGCAACAGAAACAGGCGGGAAATGCCAAAACGGTTTCTTCATAAAGAGTATGGCCATTGTTTTCTCTTCAGCAACGATGAATCATCGAGCCGGCGTGCTGTCGTGGATGTAAGCAAGATGAATGTTGGTGGCTTTTTCTGACAGTCTGTCTGCTGCCTATGACTATCACAGGAATATTCTTTTATTTCGCTGACACCCGAGACGAACATCTCGGTGCGCGCTTTTAAGGCGAGAGCTCATTTAAATTCTGGATGGAACAACGACCTCAAAATTTTCGTTTTCCGGGATGTCGTTGCCGCATACCATCTCTTATCCTCCGTCTGCCTTATGACCGACCACGCTTGACGATGTTCTGTGCCGAGACTTTCGACAGTAGTTGTAACTGTTGGCGTATTTTTAAAGTTTTAGTTTTACCACTCTTCCCAACATCCTTGGCGCCCCCCACCTCCTACCCCCCAAATAGGGGCCTATGACCTGTTCATGTTTACTTTACTTTGGTCTCCTCTCTGTCAGGTCTTTTAACTTTGCCCATCGGCTGCTAGTTTCCCAGGGTGAGAAGATGCGCAGTCCTTGACTGACTGGAGATTTACTGTTTACAAGTGTCAGTTTAGGATGTGTGGTTGTGAAACGTCTGGTTTGACCGACTAACTTCCTGAA
>JAWQFJ010009030.1:0-2500 GCA_034096865.1 Theodoxus fluviatilis | reverse complement strand
CCTCCCTCCTCTCCCCCCCTCCTCCCTCTCTCCTCTCTCTCTCCCTCGCTCTCCCTCGCTCTCTCTCTCTCTCCCCTCTCTCTCCCCTCTCTCTCCCCTCTCTCTCTCCTCTCTCTCTCTCTCTCTCTCTCTCTCTCTCTCTCTCTCTCTCCCTCTCTATCTTATCCCAGTATTTACACAGTCGGTTTGTACTCGCGATAAAAGAATGGCCCGAGTAGCATCCTGTTACCCTCCTTTAGTGAGTCAACTTGTTGATTGTCTTGGGCAGTTTTCTCTACGTCTACCTTCTCCACCAGCCACCCTCAACCTCACCTTCCCAGTGTATTCACATCCTCACTTCACCCCCTTCCCCTTGTCTGTTCTGCTGTTGTCGTCTTCCTCTCTTCACCCTGCCGTTGCCCTCTGAGTCGGTTTTCACCTGGAGTGCGGTTTGCAGCAGCTGTGAGAAACCCTGCTGTGAGAGAGTCGATAGCACTTTCCTTACCACTTTCTTATGGCAGTATTCATCCGCTGCAGTCAAACAGAGGTTGCAGCCCACTAAGGCCAGAAGGAGGTCTGGAGGAGTTGAAAGGGCCATACTGGTTTGTTTTGACAGGCAGTGATAACGCTCATTGTTGGTTGTGTCAGGTACAAGATTTGTGGATGGTGAGGGAGATTTAATGAGTTGACTGTGTTTACACTAAAAGACATCAGCCAATTGAAGCTCCTAATGTAACAAAATGAATTGTTCTTTTATTAGTGGAGCCAATGCTGATAAATTTTGTTCCACTGCATCAGGGAGCTGTCGAGCAATGCAACTGCCTTTGGTTTGGCTTGTTTTCAAAGAGTCCTATGGGCAAATGGCGATGCAGATAAGCAAGATAGATGCCAGTTCCCTCGCGATAAAGGTTTGTTATTGCTGCCGACAGATGTCGTAGCGCAGGCCGTGAAACGTATGCTTTGCCGATATAACTGCAGTTGGTGGCTCGGCTGGCTTTGCCTTACTGTCGGGGAGGAAAAATGCACCAAGCTATGCGATCATGAACACGTTTCGTTTCTTAACGATGCAGTAAGGAGAACTGATGAAACGTGGATGCCACAGGTGCACCGCTATCTCGACAGCTTGTAGGGTGCTGCTTCTACACTAGTGAAAACATTTCTGTCTTTCTCTGCCTGCCTGCCAGTCTCTCTCTCTCTCTCTCTCTCTCTCTCTCTCTCTCTCTCTCTCTCTCTCTCTCTCTCTCTCTCTCTCTCTGTGTGTGTGTGTGTGTGTGCGTGCGTGCCTGTCTCTCTCTCTCTGAAAGACTTCCTCATGATGATGCATTCCATATTCCTACTGTGACCTCACATGAGGTGATGCAACACATATTTCAACTTCTAAACAAACGATCCACGGACCTCGATGGCATCAGTTCTCATTTACTAAAAATTTCGCTCCCCGCCATACTGCCTTCATTGACAACCATTTATAATTTGTGTATAAGAAACAGTATCTTCCCGTCTCGTCTTCAGCAGGCCAAGGTCATTCCACTGCCTAAATCTAAGACTGCTTCAGTACCCGATGATTACCGTCCCATCTCAAGTTTGCCTCTTATCTCCAAACCACTAGAATGACACGTTCACAAACATCTTTTCTCGTATCTTGACCAATTTGGCTAATTATATCAATTGCAAACCGGCTTTCGTTCCCATCACTCCTGCCAAACTGCTTTATCCTTCCTGGTGAACGACTGGCTATCAGCCATAAACAACCGCGAACTGTCTGGAACCATTTTCTTGGACCTGAAAATGCATTTGACCTAGTTGACTACGAAATTCTCCTTGATAAACTCTCGATGTACTTGAAAAATCCAACATCAGTCTCCTTTTTCTGATTATACTTGACACATAGAAGCCATGCAATCTGTCAATGTCAACGGGTTGTATTCCTCGAGACGAATTGTAAAGTCGGGGGTTCCACAAGGCTCAATTTTAGGTCCATTGCTCTTCAGCTTGTATATCAATGATCTACCATTGAGTATATCAAATGAAAGTATCAAATGCACTATGTTTGCAGATGACACCATTATCAGCGTAAGCGACAGAAGCATATATTTCATCCAATGCGCCCTGAACGTTAGTTACCCTTGATGATTTACAAAAATGCTGTTCATCAAATAAAATGGTAATAAACCCCTCAAAAACCAAGTGCATGATCCTAACTACAAGACAAAATCGTCAACGACAACCCATAACCATCAACCTTACGCTAGAAAATGAAATCATTGAGCAAGTCTTAAAACACTGAGTCCTAGGCATAATTGTTGATGAACAACTAACTTGGGAACAACATATCAATTCCTTATGCAAAACTATTGCTAAAAACATTTTCCTGCTCTCTAAAATGAGGCATTTTGTCAACACCGATGCATGCGCAATGTTTTTTCACGCACACATAAATTCCCATATTAATTTTGCATTTGTTGTATGGGATGGCTCCATGGCAGTGCACTTGAACAATATTAAATCACTGTACAGACGA
>JAWQFJ010009029.1:2500-7500 GCA_034096865.1 Theodoxus fluviatilis | reverse complement strand
GTCTCGGCCACGCTGAATGGCATATCACATCGTGAGTGTATTCCTCCGCTTGTTGTGATACACTCGATACTGGCAGCCATGTTTTCGTCAATTCATTTTCTAAACATCGATTTCCCATGAATGTAAAACTTGTATGCGGTAAAATTCGAATCACAAGAGTGTAATATTGTGAACTCTACTAATTATAAGGACTTTGAATACAACAGCAATATTTATACTTCATTGAGCGAGTAAGGCAACCAATCCCGTCTGCATAATCTTCGATACACACAGAAACCCACTGAGTGCTTTTGCTGATGAGGAATCATTAATTTAATGTATGCTTAGAAGGATTAAACTTAGAAAAACTGCTTCTGAGCTATCCGATAATATCGAACTTCGGAATCGGACGGATTCCTACAGAAGAAACTTCCATTCGATTAACGTTCAACACAGACGGAATGTAGGTTAAATCACTTACTGACTCCATCAGTCGATACACGAATGATCGAAGTGTGGAGCTCGTCAAACAGTGTGAAGGCAGTTAGACCACAGGTTCCGGCCAGAAAGCATTTACTTGCGAGAGTATAACCATAGATTCACGAAACCAGCCCGGACCCATAGGAATCCTTTTCGCTGCGTTTATAGTAGGTCCAAAGATCGCGTGTATTACTATATACACAATCGCACGTGCTCAAGGCAGTTTGCAACCTTATAGACACGTTCGCGCTAAAAGTAGTTCTCAAATGATTTCCTGAAAATCTCATAGATTAGTTTTATTAGAACACCAAATTTGTGTTTATCTATCGGGATAAATAATTGGAGTGAAATAGAATCGCCTCTTTTTACTCTCAATGGTCTTCTGATCATGTTGAATTTTGATTGGTAGAATCATTGGAATGTGGAGCCGAAGTCACGTGACCAACCTGTGTCAGAGATACTACATCTCTATGTTCAGAATGGCCAAGGGCCAGTGAGCACCGCACTTTTCGCAGTGTGACTGCTCCACATTGTTCGTGTTTATTTAATCGGTTATCTGCAGCACGACGGCTGCCCTGTGCTCTCAGAACTCTTTGACAGAACCCTTTCTAGCGTTCCTTTTGCCTTTTGACTGCTGCTCAAACTTTAGATTGTATGCGTTTCGGTAGCATCACCGTTTCTTCAGAGAAGATTAATTTGCGCAGTTGAACTGTGATCTAACTTTTCCCTGTATAGTCTGGTCTCAATGAGATGTTTTTGTCTGCATACTTTCTCCATGGCACTGCGTGGTAGCAGCCCATTTATTCAACTGTATAGTCTTAACTGATAATGAAGAAATATTTATTTTAACACGATTTTAATTTAATGTACATATGTATATGCTGACACATTTTGTGAATTAAAAGATGTTAGGGAATTGAATGTTATGAAAGTGTCCATCGCAACACTGTCAGTTTACGGGGTTCTAACATTTTGTACAAGGAGAGCTGAAACTAAAATATAGAGGTGAGTTTCAGACTGACTTCATTTCCGTGTCCAGGATGTAGACATGGTTTTGATGATTCAGTTGTCATTCAGAGTTAGAGGACGATGACCTCTGACCAGGACATGACGTACCGGTATCACCTCGTCTGTAAGCATGATGTGAAAAGTCGCTGCGAAAAGCCCGTGCTTTTAGTTACAAGGCCAGCAGCAATGCTATGCTCTCTTGACCAGACTCTTCACTGTCATGAAAAACAAAACTTCTTCTAACAGCACCACCACCACCACCAGCAAAACCACCACCACCAACACCACCACCACCACCACCGTCACCACCACCACCACCACCACCGTCACCACCACCACCACCACCACCACCACCACCACCACCGTCACCACCACCACCACCACCACCACCACCACCACCACCACCACCACCACCACCACCACCACTTCCACCACCGCTGCTGCCGCCGCCATTAGCACCACATTGCCACGTCAGTGCCAAAACAAAACGCGACGATGACGTCAAGAGGGCCGTAAGAGAAATGTCTGTAAGCACAGTGATGTTTTTGTTGCAGGACTTTGACACGACTTCCCTCATCGATGGACGGAAGGTTCCCGAACACGTGCGGGTGGACTTCCAGAACGAGGTCATCTACGTCAGCAACGAACGCGACGGAGACGTTGATGGACTGCTCGCCCTGCACGCCTATGACAGGGTGAGAGAATGCAACTGTGGGCTTCAGATGCTTAACACCACCTCAAAGTCGGGATGGACGGAAGGACGGACGGACGGACGGACGGATGAATGCATGGTTGGAGGGACGGACCAATGAATGCATGGTGTGAGGGAGGGAAGGAGGGAGGGAGGGAGGAAGGGAGGGAGGAAGGGAGGGAGGAAGGAAGGAAGAGAGTTTTACGGCCTATCAGCCTTTCTAGGCTATTCAAAGCTGTTAAGAATGAAACTCACAAGAATGATTCAGAGTGAGCGCAAATCAAGTTACTATGGCTGAAATGGTCGAAGTCGGAAACATTCTGGGACACTGTACCGAGGTACTCTGTCCCGAAGGCTAAACGACGTTTATTGGCAGTCTCGTTCTCGTTCAAATGTCGAGATTTGAAACTGGGGTGCAGTGTCCCCCGGGACAGAGTACCTCGGATACAGTGTCCCCGAATGTTTCCGACTTCGACCATTTCAGCGTTACTATGTCCCTATAGTCAGTTGCCTCTTAAGAATTGCGTAGGGAGACGTGGGGGGTCTATTCTGACCCCCAACCCACAGGGGGCTCTAACTCGGGACGTTAGCGAGTGAAACACACACGTCTGTTACAAGATCAAATTTTCTCACGCGACATAAAATAATCAATAGAGTGTGGCACAATCGCAATAGAGAGGCTATTTGTGCCTTTCAATTTGAGGAGAAGCATTTGCAAAGTGGATGTCTAAAATAAACCAAGTACTGACACTGTCAGTGACAGGAAAAGACATAACCAGCACTTCTGCATTACAGGTGATCATTTAGATTAGGTTTGCAGCTGAGATGGAGGTATCATACGGCAGCTGCAGCATGTGAACTGCAGGAATTTTGGACAATGTGCTATTGAAACATAGTTATGATGTGAAGTGTAAAACCCGTACGTGTTTGAAGACAATCAACTTAAAGTTTCATTACTCTTGCTGTATAGATGTATCGGCAGTAACAACCCGTGACAAGTACTGGCCTGATATAAGTTGCAAGTTAGAGCTGTTGTTAAAGTCACGAGATAAGTTGTTGATTGCGGTGGCAGCTGCACAATTTTCTTAACAAAATCCTCAACATCACACTAGCACATTCAGCAGAACAGGACATTGCCGCTGACCTTTTTACTCTCTCTCTCTCTCTCTCTCTCTCTCTCTCTCTCTCTCTCTCTCTCTCTCTCTCTCTCGCTGGAGACCTAAATTAATGAAGTTTTCAACACTACACTAACACATTTAGCAGAACAGGAAATGGCCGCTGACCTTTCACACTCTCTCTGGAGACAGAAATTGACAGAATGCTCAAACCTACACTAGCACATTCAGCAGAACAGGATAATGGCCGCTGACCTTTTTACTCTCTCTCTCTTTCTCTGGAGACAGAAGACTCAGAGAGCTTTGGGACTCCATGTCCGTGCACAAGAAAAAGAAAAAAGCTGTTCCAAGATATTAAAGGCACGGAACCCTCGTAGAAAAAGGTGTGTCTTGTGTCAGGTGAACCTTTATGCTAACATTCTTTGTTGGAATATTGCGAGAACTATGTCTGTTAATGCAAGCGTGTTGTTTCAGGGCATGCTGGCGTTCAGAGATCTGACCAACAACAAGTGCTACATCGACAGACTGGACGACACCTTCCAAGAAGGTCTGCGGTTCTGGCAGAGTCAGGCGGTAAGTCTCCCAAATTAACAAAAATGTGCCTGTCCTTTCATGCCTGCATGCCTGAACTCCCACGTGCATTTGTGCATGTGTGTCAAAGGAAAACGTGTATGAAAAACTCGTTTGAAATGAATCAACTAAAATATGAAGTAAGGAATACGCTTCTTAAGAATGACAGAAAAATACAAGAAGCATGGACACTTTCGTAACCTTGTGTCCCTGGTCTTCTCCACAGAAGTTCTCCCTGTCTGTCCCATGCGGGGTTTCGACTTTCTGCAAATCTGCATGGCAAAGACCATCTTGCCAAGTTAGCCTAGTTAAGAAACAAATGTCTCCAGTGCTAAACTCTGATCTATGACCATGCGCAGTTGATGTTGTGTAACGACTTCTGGAGTTCACTGTCCCCGCTATTTTTGCTTTTGCTGCTAGCTGATCGACAATAGTGAAGGACTCAACAATCTGCTATTTGTGATTGACAACGCATGCAATGATCTAAGACTTACGGCAATTAGTTATAACATACAGAGCCGAAGCACTGCAAGGAACAGACAGGGAAAATGAGAGATCACTGGATGGAGAGTGAACCCGTGACTTTCGGTTGGCGCCCGGAATTCTCTACAACCTAAGCTACCATGGTCTGTGTTGTTTCTTCCTGTCCACACTGCCCTGTGTTTGACTACGTGTGGATTGATATTAGTGTAAATAAATCAGTTCTGAATGTTTCAGGACAAGGACAGGTCTCCCAAGGTGCGAAACTTCCGGTACATCCAGGAGCCCATCGACCGCGACGTGCTTCGCGTGTTTGGGGGCGGGATGGTGTTTGAGCACTGCAAGGACGTGGCCAGCCACTGGATCGTCCCCCTGCCCCAGCAGGCGGCCATGGAGGAGCGCCATCAGTTCCTGAACAAGACGGCGGAGTTCATCTGCGGACCTGACAACCGTGTTTGGGAGCTGATGCAGCAGCTGCGTAAAGAATTGCAATAAAAACCTTGCCTCCTGGCCATGAGATTTTTTATATGCAAGTATCTTGTAGGCAACTTTTAAAAACCACCCAAGAATTTTACCACTTTTAGTATGGTCATGTGATCAATATGGTCGCCTGATCTAAGAATAGTAACATTATCAATGATTGTTAAATGGAGTAGATTTCCATTTCACATACGACA
>JAWQFJ010009028.1:57500-97388 GCA_034096865.1 Theodoxus fluviatilis | reverse complement strand
GGTATGTGTATGTCCGGCCGAGATTTGAGCATAATATTATATTTTTGAGCCGTGTTTATCTGTCGTGGTGGACTCTCATTCGATTGAGTCTCGAAAGCGTCTGTTGTTGTCAACTTGACCGAGTTCAACTGCTGCCAATGTACCGACTCACTCAGTAACCCACAGTTTGATTAGAATATTTTAGCGATTTGAACAAACTATTGATGTATTCTACATAGAGCTTTGAGAAATTATTACAGCCATGGGGTTACTGTAGCTGAAATGGTCGTTGTCGGCAAGATTTCCGGACACTGTACCCCAGTTTCAAATCTCGGCATTTCTCGCGAGAACGGACATTTATAAACGTCGTTTAGCTTAAGATTACACCCGAATCACGCGGACAGTATCGCTGAGCAAGACGTTTGTCACAAAACGCAGATACATTAACGCGGCCACGTAACATTCAATTCGGGATGCGCACGCAACATTTTTTATGTCTGGCCGAGACTTGATATATGAGTCTTGCGTCTGAACACCTATATGCTGATTCTCTGTCCTGGCGTATTGTTGTTCAAGTTGACTGCCTGAACCACTCGTCTACTGTTCATGATAAGCCATATAGTATAATGTATCTCAGTGGCCCGAAATGTGACAACTACTTTGACTCACATTTCGATTTTGATAATGTAGCTATTTCAATGAACTATTGTTGTACAATACGTAAAGCTTTGAGAAATCAATCATGTTATTTGGTTAGATACTTTGTATGTGTGCCAGTGATTCCAAAATAAGCTTATGAACTGGAGGTGGACGTTTGGGTACCTGTGTGTATGAGTACAAGGCGTGGCGGTGTCTTGTGTGTCGCACGAGTGAAGCACAAAAGCCGTGGCGCACCTGTGTCCGCTAGTTAAGTACTTAGGTTCTGTGGTGGCATGCACAATGTAAATTCTTCATACACATATAATTATCGTCGTCGTCATCGTCGTCATCGTCGTCGTCGTCGTCGTCATCCTTATCGTCGTTTCCTTCAATATTGTCATTGTCATCGTCTTCGTCGTCGTTGTCTTCTTCTCTCGTCGTCGTCATCCAAAGATGCCGTGTTTATCTTTCGTGCACTGCAGTGGAAGTGGAGAACGACAGTGAACGAATGAATGAGAAGTTCAGTGATCAAGGTGTGTGTGTGTGTGTGTGTGTGTGTGTGTGTGTGTGTGTGTGTGCGGGGGGGAGGGGGGGGGGGCGTGTGTGAAGTACTTTCAGGCCAGTGTCTAGTGATAGGTCGCGATGTAATACCAAGCATCTTATTTATTCACGTGCCAGTTTGTTTGTTTGTTTGTTTCCAAAGCGCCTTAAAAGCGCTTCAATGGATAATTAGCAGCGTTTGCCTCACTGCAACACAACTGTGAGGGCAACGTTGTCAGGAGGAAGAGGACATAAGAAAACAATGAAGCGTCTTCGATCGCAATGGATTCAGTGGCCACACGTAGTTGACCTTCAAGACTGTCCAGCATGCAGCGCATCTGACTTTGCGTCTCGTTCGTCTACATGCTGCAAAGGCGGCGTGACACGCCTCCTCTTCGCTGCAATGACAGGGGGGGAAACGTCTACATACTGCAAAGGCGGCGTGACACGCCTCCTCTTCGCTGCAATGACAGGGGAGGAAACGTCTACATGCTGCAAAGGCGGCGTGACACGCCTCCTCTTCGCTGCAATGACACGTCTACATACTGCAAAGGCGGCGTGACACCCCTCCTCTTCGGTGCAATGACAGGGGGGGAAACGTCTACATGCTGCAAAGGTGGCGTGACACGCCTCCTCTTCGCTGCAATGACACGCCTCCTCTTCGCTGCAATGACGGTGGGAAACGTTTCCATAGAACAACAACTGCTTCACACCAGGCCGACCGCAAATTCGAATGAGAGCAGACAGGAACAAGGAAGACCTTTTCAAAACGAGTGGTCCATTCTGTGGCATGTGCAAGGCGTTCACTTCTGATGCAGTTAAACCAAATGCTTCTCTCTCACTCCGCCCCTCAGTTTCCATCCCCAAAACTCTCACACACATCCCCGCCCCCACCCCCCCCACCCCCCCCCCCCACCCCCACCACCACCACCCTATGTCCTTCCCTCGGTCTTGCTGTACACCACGGTTTTCAACTCTGGACTATAAAAGCCGCCAGCGGCCACGGCTGCTAAATCGACTCCTACATTCGCACTGCTTCGGGATCCTGGCTTTGATCAACTCTCGCATCCCTGCCCATGCCACCATAAACGACGCGCATTGGAACGGAAGTGTCGGTGTTCGATAGCAGTTGTCGTCGAGGCCAAACAAGTTGTCACCTTGGCTCCGTGATGTCAGCTCTTTCTGACGGCAGAAGTGGCACTGATGACGTCAGACGCAATGTGAAGGAGGACACTGGTAAGCCATGTCCCTTTGCTGAACGTGGGGGGAGGGGATATTCTTTAGCCAAATTAAAGCACTTTGCATGTTTGCTTCGTATCTACAGACTGAAAAGCGCAGTCTCGATTTGCCTCTCTTTGTTGTGGTGCCTCGAAAAGCATGGAGGTGACTATTTTTACAGGACCGCGCTGTGCTCTGTTGGGCCGCCTGCAAAGTTGCATCAGGAAGCAGGTCATCAACACAAAAAGAGAACGACAACACTTGTCCAGTGTGCGCTTCCTCGTGTTCTTCGTGACTACACGGTCCTGGTGTCCTTGCTCTACGACAGAGTCTATGTCTGCATTCGTCCAAATACACGCACAATGCGGTCTTTTGCTTGACAGGAGGAAATTCCACCTGCATGACCAAGGACCGACAATTGCAACCGCCAGCATTACGCGTCAGATTAAACGCCATGAACTCGTTAGTTACGAAGCTGCATCATTCAGTGTCATTATCCTTTCAGACCCTGATACCCTGACAACAGAGTACCCAATGCAAAAGAACCACAGCCGGCAACGCTACACCAAAGTCGAATTTGCAGTCGTGCGTGCAAAAGGGGACCGGTGCCATATCTGGCAAGATGACGTCACCAAGGGCTGGAGCAACCTACCAGGCGTGACGTCAGGCTCACCAGAGATGTCATCCTCGTTGCCCAGGGCAACCCGACAACGCATCACCACACAGAAGAACACGACCCGTTTGTCAAATCAAGAGGGATGATAAAACCACTCGACAGTGACGTCCCCAGAACGCCGATTGATTTCTAGAATGGTGCACCAAGGCTCTCTGGGGTTTCTAATATGATTTTGGTGCAGCTGAGATCGGGAAAGGAGAGAAGGGGATGGGGGTTGTGGAGTATTTGCGCGGTAGCTGGTGGAAGTCGATGGAAGACGTGCAAAGGGCAAAAAACCGTGGTGGCACTCTTTGAACACAGACTATCGATACATCTTATCCCTCCTTCGTTTTTGTTCTCGATTACCACTCGTAAAAGATCAAATGCACACAAGACGCTTTCATTCGTGTGACAAGTGACCATTACGAGGTCACCCATCGACCTTTTGACTACGCTGAGAGCGCGAGTGGGAGGAGCCAGAAGCGATTTATCCGCTCCACGCTTCCGCCGTCAGGCGTCGGACGCGGGCAGCAAGGCACCGAGACTTTGAGGCGATAAAGCTCCCAGATTCGACAATTGCTGGGGCCGTGCCATCAATGCCGCCCTGTGTCTGCGTCTTTGGACAACCTGACTTCAGCCTGTGCACTCCAGTCATGACAGCAAGCAGATCGAAGGTGGCGGCATCTTGGGAAGGTGGTTTTAACGACGTTCTTGCTGACACAACCGACAACCCCAGATTTGTCCAGATACTTCAGATAGGCAAGGTGGCACCGTAGGCAAAAATGGCAAGCCTTGTGGAAGCCAGGTCAAATCGATACCCCGACAAGGACGGTAGTGCGACTCATGTAGCAGAAGAAAGCCGACTCTTATGAGGACAGACATGTAAGGGGAGCTCACTCGTCCTGCTCTTCTTATATTACGTTCCTGCTGTCATCGACGTTGATGTAATCGACTGAACTGACTTTTTACTCTCTTTCTCCCTTCCCCTGATGTCTGTCTATCATTGTTGCTTTGTCCCTGTCAGGGTCAGCGTCTTTCTCTCGTCTGTCTCTTTCCCTGGCTGTCTCTGTCTCTGTGACCTGTGTCAGTCTATCAGTGCGACTTTCTCTGTCTCTTTCCCTGGCTGTCTCTGTCTCTGTGACCTGTGTCAGTCTGTCAGTGCGACTTTCTCTGTCTCTTTCCCTGGCTGTCTCTGTCTCTGTGACCTGTGTCAGTCTATCAGTGCGTCTTTCTCTGTCTCTTGCGCTGGTCCACATCTGTAGAATTTTAGTACAGCGATACCAAGATAGTTCTACCTTTGAAATCAGTGTCAGGTGGAGGTAAAAACGTAGAGAGGACTGTAATTATTGGTCCATTCTTCCAAGTGAGGGTGCCGCCCTTTGGCTATGACCATTCCTTAGGGATTTTTCCATAACCAATCGACTGCAGTCAACCATGATGTGTCAAACATTAAGGGAGCGCCCCGTCAGTGAGGAATGTGATCAACAACAAGAAGACTAAGGAGAGACTGTGAAGCATCAGTTCCCAGGAAACTGCTTAAGGGGAGAGACGGTAGAAATCTTAATTGAAGTCTGAGACAACAATTTGACTCTCCACCTGGTATAGTGTTGAAGAGGCCACCACGACGTGTCACAACCTCAGTGGTTCTTCCTAGCAGCAGTGAAGGCAATCAAAAGGAACTGAGACCAGCCAATTCGGACCAGACAAGTTAGAGAAGCACAGTCTCGCCCCGAAGCCCCTACTGAGACGGAGTTCTGCCCAGCAACACGTTTCAGAGCATTCTGTGAACCCGAGTCAGTAGTGACTAGCGCAGTTCGCAATGAATGCGTAATAAAATGACCCTTCGCATTACAGCTTTGCGCCAAAAATAGTTCGCTCCGGAAACTATTTTTTCCACTTTGTACAGAAATAATTCAGATGTCAAACTTGTTTCCATTTCAACACAAACATTTTATTTTATCGAATAAACGCACGTTTATTGCCTCAACAAGCGACATTTTATTAATTTTGTGCGAAATAGTCTCAGAACTACTTTAACGGCGTATGTCAGGGAGCAGATAGGCTATCTCACAAGCCTCTCGTGTGACCTCTATTTGAATATTTCGGACGGAAACCTTCCATCACGTGATATGAAATGTGCTAGAGACTCTTTCGCCGGCTGGCGAAGTCTCTAGTGGACTAGAATGGTTTCAGTTTGGTTGCCGCAATCCCCTCTGCGGTGACTCTTGTGAACTTCATCACTCCTCTGCATTCCTGGAGTACCACTCAAAGGACTTGTTTTCTGATGACACTACTTCATCGATGGATGTTCGGTGAGAACTTTTAGATCATTATAAGAGACGAACCCACTGTACAAGCACTGATTTATATTTTCAGCATTTGCATAGATATGGCTGGCCATCATTCAAATCTTCCTCTTGTGCACGTTTGATCTTCACATGAAGATTCCGTATTTTCCATTTTGTTCGATTAATTTATTACTAATTTAATTTGCATCATCTCATCTTTTGGTTTTGAGAGAGAGAGAGAGAGAGAGAGAGAGAGAGAGAGAGAGAGAGAGAGAGAGAGAGAGCGTGCACGAATGCAGGCAGGAACGGTTACGTGTGGAAGTCAAACCTCACACAGCAGTTCATTTAGCACATATCCCTCGACGTAGAGGACGACTTTTTACACTCCTTTCTCTCTCTCTCTGTATTTCTCTCTCTCTTTATTTCTCTCTCTCTTTATTTATATCTCTCTCTCACTCACTTTAATCACGTTTTGACTATGTGTATCTTACAGTGGTGTTTTAAAATGTGTACATACATTGTGTACTTCTATGACGGGTCGTCGGTCACAATAAAGCAATTAATCAATCATTCAATCTCTCTCTCTCTATCTTTCTATCTATCTATCCATCTCTCCCTCTCTCTCTCCCCCTAGCCCTCTCTCTCTCTCTCTCTCTTTCTCCTCTCTCCTTCTCTCTTTCTCCTCTCTCCTTCTCTCTTTTTCCTCTCTCTCTCTCTCTCTCTCTCTCTCTCTCCCCGCCCCCCTCTCTCTGACTGACTATAGGTCCGTCCGTTTGTCTGTCTGTCTGTCTGTCTGCCTGAGTCCCTGCCTGCCTGTCTGCCTGCCTGCCTGCCTGTCATTCCGACAGTGGTGTTGACATGTTAACCTCAAATTTAAAGGAAGACATCGTTCATCACGAAATCTTTTACTACTGCATCGGCGCCGCAAAAGCCTAGAGAGTCTCTCGAAAAAGGAAGACCCGAAAAGATGTAGGAATGGACAGCATACCTGGAGGTTGCCTCGGAGATGCTCGCATAAAAGATTTGCCTTTTTCTAATTCAACTATTCAACGTTCTATTTGATACCCATCATTTCCCTAAGGCTTGGTCGGAATCAGTCATCACTCCAGTACATAAGAAGGGAGACATTCATGTACACAATGCAGACGAATTACAGAGGCATCTCATTGCTATGGGAAACATGCAATCTATTGACATCTATTTTGGCAAAGCGTCTGCGGGTTTGGATGGAAGTTGAGGGAAAGTGCATGACGAGCAAGCTGAGTTCCGAGTCAATCATTCTAATGGTGATCATATTTCTACTCTATATTCAGTTATTCTAAAGCGTATTAATGGTAAAGGTCGTTTAAAGATAGTTGTAAGTTTTGTGGATTATAGAAAGTCACGCTCGTTTTTGCTTGTAAAACATTTCTGGATCTGGACAGCGAAACTTTGAACCATATAGTTTACGGAGATCTGATTAGATCTCCTTCGCATTTAAACATTTCGTAGTGGAGCCATCAAATCTTCACATAAGTTGTTCCGTAATAACACGTTTATTTGGCTTTGGACGAATTTAAAGCAATCTAAACATAGAATTACTACAGCACTCGCTTTTGATGCTGTATAAGACGGCGGCCAATCAAAACTGTGTTATGCTTTGCATGAAGTATTTTGAATGCCTGCAGGCTACAGCAAGTAATTTGAAAACTGTTATGTACATAATGACTGCAGCTAATGACATTGTCAACTGCAATGCTGATGTCTCATTTGTTTGCGGTTGCAATGGACAGATGGCCTTAGCTGTAAAGTAAGTTCAGATTTCTCTCTCTCTCTCTCTCTCTCTCTCTCTCTCTCTCTCTCTATTCCTCTCTCTCTCTTCTCTCTCCCTCTCTCTCTCTTTCGCTCTCTCTCGCTCTCTCTCTCTCTCTCTCTCTCTCTCTCTCTCTCTCTCTTCTTCTTCTTCTTCTTCTTCTTCTTCTACTCTCCCTCTCTCTCTTCCTCTCCCCCCCCCCTCTCTCTCTCTCTCTCCCTCTCTCTTTCGCTCTCTCTCTCTCTCTCTCTCTCTCTCTCTCTCTCTCTCTCTCTCTCTCAACACACACACACACACACACACACACACACACACACACACACACACGCACACATACACACACAAGCAAACAAACAAGATCGACCATGGGGGAAAATGAACTAAAACAGTCAGGGTACCTTCAGACATCTTCGAAAATGCTAAGGGCTGTACGCCACATTAGTCACAAATTGCTTGCTGGCAGCACAAACGACATAAACAAAGCCATTCTGAACACAGAGATATAGTATCTCTGACACAGGTTGGTCACGTGACTTCGGCTCCACATTCCAATGATTTTACCAATCAAAATTCAACATGATCAGAAGACCATTGAGAGTAAAAAGAGGCGATTCTATTTCACTCCAATTATTTATCCCGATAGATAAACACAAATTTGGTGTTCTAATTAAACTAATCTATGGGATTTTCAGGAAATCATTTGAGAACTACTTTTAGCGCGAACGTGTCTATAAGATTGCAAACTGCCTTGAGCACGTGCGATTGTGTATAATTATAGTAATACACGCAATCTTTGGACCTACTATAAACGCAGCGAAAAGGATTCCTATGGGTCCGGGCTGGTTTCGTGAATCTATGGTTATACTCTCGCAAGTAAATGCTTTCTGGCCGGAACCTGTGGTCTAACTGCCTTCACACTGTTTGACGAGCTCCACACTTCGATCATTCGTGTATCGACTGATGGAGTCAGTAAGTGATTTAACCTACATTCCGTCTGTGTTGAACGTTAATCGAATAGAAGTTTCTTCTGTAGAAATCCGTCCGATTCCGAAGTTCGATATTATCGGATAGCTCAGAAGCAGTTTTTCTAAGTTTAATCCTTCTAAGCATACATTAAATTAATGATTCCTCATCAGCAAAAGCACTCAGTGGGTTTCTGTGTGTATCGGTCCAAAAGATTATGCAGACGGGGTTGGTTGCCTTACTCGCTCAATGAAGTATAAATATTGCTGTTGTATTCAAAGTCCTTATAATTAGTAGAGTTCACAATATTACACTCTTGTGATTCGAATTTTACCGCATACAAGTTTTACATTCATGGGAAATCGATGCTTAGAAAATGAATTGACGAAAACATGGCTGCCAGTATCGAGTGTATCACAACAAGCGGAGAAATACACTCACGATGTGATATGGCATTCAGCGTGGCTGAGACTAGTGGATATAGTCTCATCAACAGGTTGGTCACGTGATAGCCTTAATTCTTCCATAACGTGCATACCACCGTTCTGAACACTGAGTCTCAGCCACGCTGAAGGCATATCACATCGTGAGTGTATTTCTCCGCTTGTTGTGATACACTCGATACTGGCAGCCATGTTTTCGTCAATTCATTTTCTAAGCATCGATTTCCCATGAATGTAAAACTTGTATGCGGTAAAATTCGAATCACAAGAGTGTAATATTGTGAACTCTACTAATTATAAGGACTTTGAATACAACAGCAATATTTATACTTCATTGAGCGAGTAAGGCAACCAACCCCGTCTGCATGTCCTTTTGGACCGATACACACAGAAACCCACTGAGTGCTTTTGCTGATGAGGAATCATTAATTTAATGTATGCTTAGAAGGATTAAACTTAGAAAAACTGCTTCTGAGCTATCCGATAATATCGAACTTCGGAATCGGACGGATTTTTACAGAAGAAACTTCTATTCGATTAACGTTCAACACAGACGGAATGTAGGTTAAATCACTTACTGACTCCATCAGTCGATACACGAATGATCAAAGTGTGGAGCTCGTCAAACAGTGTGAAGGCAGTTAGACCACAGGTTCCGGCCAGAAAGCATTTACTTGCGAGAGTATAACCATAGATTCACGAAACCAGCCCGGACCCATAGGAATCCTTTTCGCTGCGTTTATAGTAGGTCCAAAGATTGCGTGTATTACTATAATTATACACAATCGCACGTGCTCAAGGCAGTTTGCAATCTTATAGACACGTTCGCGCTAAAAGTAGTTCTCAAATGATTTCCTGAAAATCCCATAGATTAGTTTAATTAGAACACCAAATTTGTGTTTATCTATCGGGATAAATAATTGGAGTGAAATAGAATCGCCTCTTTTTACTCTCAATGGTCTTCTGATCATGTTGAATTTTGATTGGTAAAATCATTGGAATGTGGAGCCGAAGTCACGTGACCAACCTGTGTCAGAGATACTATATCTCTGTGTTCAGAATGGCTTTGTTTATGTCGTTTGTGCTGCCAGCAAGCAATTTGTGACTAATGTGGCGTACAGCCCTTAGCATTTTCGAAGATGTCTGAAGGTACCCTGACTGTTTTAGTTCATTTTCCCCCATGGTCGATCTTGTTTGTTTGCTTGTGTGTGTATGTGTGCGTGTGTGTGTGTGTGTGTGTGTGTGTGTGTGTGTGTGTGTGTGTGTTGAGAGAGAGAGAGAGAGAGAGAGAGAGAGAGAGAGAGAGAGAGAGAGAGCGAAAGAGAGAGGGAGAGAGAGAGAGAGGGGGGGGGGAGAGGAAGAGAGAGAGGGAGAGTAGAAGAAGAAGAAGAAGAAGAAGAAGAAGAGAGAGAGAGAGAGAGAGAGAGAGAGAGAGAGAGAGAGCGAGAGAGAGCGAAAGAGAGAGAGAGGGAGAAAGAGGAAGAGAGAGAGAGGAATAGAGAGAGAGAGAGAGAGAGAGAGAGAGAGAGAGAGAGAGAGAAATCTGAACTTACTTTACAGCTAAGGCCATCTGTCCATTGCAACCGCAAACAAATGAGACATCAGCATTGCAGTTGACAATGTCATTAGCTGCAGTCATTATGTACATAACAGTTTTCAAATTACTTGCTGTAGCCTGCAGGCATTCAAAATACTTCATGCAAAGCATAACACAGTTTTGATTGGCCGCCGTCTTATACAGCATCAAAAGCGAGTGCTGTAGTAATTCTATGTTTAGATTGCTTTAAATTCGTCCAAAGCCAAATAAACGTGTTATTACGGAACAACTTATGTGAAGATTTGATGGCTCCACTACGAAATGTTTAAATGCGAAGGAGATCTAATCAGATCTCCGTAAACTATATGGTTCAAAGTTTCGCTGTCCAGATCCAGAAATGTTTTACAAGCAAAAACGAGCGTGACTTTCTATAATCCACAAAACTTACAACTATCTTTAAACGACCTTTACCATTAATACGCTTTAGAATAACTGAATATAGAGTAGAAATATGATCACCATTAGAATGATTGACTCGGAACTCAGCTTGCTCGTCATGCACTTTCCCTCAACTTCCATCCAAACCCGCAGACGCTTTGCCAAAATAGATGTCAATAGATTGCATGTTTCCCATAGCAATGAGATGCCTCTGTAATTCGTCTGCATTGTGTACATGAATGTCTCCCTTCTTATGTACTGGAGTGATGACTGATTCCGACCAAGCCTTAGGGAAATGATGGGTATCAAATAGAACGTTGAATAGTTGAATTAGAAAAAGGCAAATCTTTTATGCGAGCATCTCCGAGGCAACCTCCAGGTATGCTGTCCATTCCTACATCTTTTCGGGTCTTCCTTTTTCGAGAGACTCTCTAGGCTTTTGCGGCGCCGATGCAGTAGTAAAAGATTTCGTGATGAACGATGTCTTCCTTTAAATTTGAGGTTAACATGTCAACACCACTGTCGGAATGACAGGCAGGCAGGCAGGCAGACAGGCAGGCAGGGACTCAGGCAGACAGACAGACAGACAGACAAACGGACGGACCTATAGTCAGTCAGAGAGAGGGGGCGGGGAGAGAGAGAGAGAGAGAGAGAGAGAGAGAGGAAAAAGAGAGAAGGAGAGAGGAGAAAGAGAGAAGGAGAGAGGAGAAAGAGAGAGAGAGAGAGAGAGGGCTAGGGGGAGAGAGAGAGGGAGAGATGGATAGATAGATAGAAAGATAGAGAGAGAGAGATTGAATGATTGATTAATTGCTTTATTGTGACCGACGACCCGTCATAGAAGTACACAATGTATGTACACATTTTAAAACACCACTGTAAGATACACATAGTCAAAACGTGATTAAAGTGAGTGAGAGAGAGATATAAATAAAGAGAGAGAGAAATAAAGAGAGAGAGAAATACAGAGAGAGAGAGAAAGGAGTGTAAAAAGTCGTCCTCTACGTCGAGGTATATGTGCTAAATGAACTGCTGTGTGAGGTTTGACTTCCACACGTAACCGTTCCTGCTGCATTCGTGCACGCTCTCTCTCTCTCTCTCTCTCTCTCTCTCTCTCTCTCTCTCTCTCTCTCTCTCTCTCAAAACCAAAAGATGAGATTATGCAAATTAAATTAGTAATAAATTAATCGAACAAAATGGAAAATACGGAATCTTCATGTGAAGATCAAACGTGCACAAGAGGAAGATTTGAATGATGGCCAGCCATATCTATGCAAATGCTGAAAATATAAATCAGTGCTTGTACAGTGGGTTCGTCTCTTATAATGATCTAAAAGTTCTCACCGAACATCCATCGATGAAGTAGTGTCATCAGAAAACAAGTCCTTTGAGTGGTACTCCAGGAATGCAGAGGAGTGATGAAGTTCACAAGAGTCACCGCAGAGGGGATTGCGGCAACCAAAGTGATGGCCAGGAACCTCTGAAACCATTCTAGTCCACTAGAGACTTCGCCAGCCGGCGAAAGAGTCTCTAGCACATTTCATATCACGTGATGGAAGGTTTCCGTCCGAAATATTCAAATAGAGGTCACACGAGAGGCTTGTGAGATAGCCTATCTGCTCCCTGACATACGCCGTTAAAGTAGTTCTGAGACTATTTCGCACAAAATTAATAAAATGTCGCTTGTTGAGGCAATAAACGTGCGTTTATTCGATAAAATAAAATGTTTGTGTTGAAATGGAAACAAGTTTGACATCTGAATTATTTCTGTACAAAATGGAAAAAATAGTTTCCGGAGCGAACTATTTTTGGCGCAAAGCTGTAATGCGAAGGGTGAAGTTTATTGCGCATCCATTGCGAACTGCGCTAGAGTCACTACTGACTCGGGTTCACAGAGTGCTCTGAAACGAGTTGCTGGGCAGAACTCCGTCTCAGTAGGGGCTTCGGGGCGAGACTGTGCTTCTCTTGCTTGTCTGGTCTGAATTGAAGGGGCAGGCTGGTCTCAGTTCCTTTTGATTGCCTTCACTGCTGCTAGGAAGAACCACTGAGGTTGTGACACGTCGTGGTGGCCTCTTCAACACTATACCAGGTGGAGAGTCAAATTGTTGTCTCAGACTTCAATTAAGATTTCTACCGTCTCTCCCCTTAAGCAGTTTCCTGGGAACTGATGCTTCACAGTCTCTCCTTAGTCTTCTTGTTGTTGATCACATTCCTCACTGACAGGGCGCTCCCTTAATGTTTGACACATCATGGTTGACTGCAGTCGATTGGTTATGGAAAAATCCCTAAGGAATGGTCATAGCCAAAGGGCGGCACCCTCACTTGGAAGAATGGACCAATAATTACAGTCCTCTCTACGTTTTTACCTCCACCTGACACTGATTTCAAAGGTAGAACTATCTTGGTATCGCTGTACTAAAATTCTACAGATGTGGACCAGCGCAAGAGACAGAGAAAGACGCACTGATAGACTGACACAGGTCACAGAGACAGAGACAGCCAGGGAAAGAGACAGAGAAAGTCGCACTGATAGACTGACACAGGTCACAGAGACAGAGACAGCCAGGGAAAGAGACAGAGAAAGTCGCACTGATAGACTGACACAGGTCACAGAGACAGAGACAGCCAGGGAAAGAGACAGACGAGAGAAAGACGCTGACCCTGACAGGGACAAAGCAACAATGATAGACAGACATCAGGGGAAGGGAGAAAGAGAGTAAAAAGTCAGTTCAGTCGATTACATCAACGTCGATGACAGCAGGAACGTAATATAAGAAGAGCAGGACGAGTGAGCTCCCCTTACATGACTGTCCTCATAAGAGTCGGCTTTCTTCTGCTACATGAGTCGCACTACCGTCCTTGTCGGGGTATCGATTTGACCTGGCTTCCACAAGGCTTGCCATTTTTGCCTACGGTGCCACCTTGCCTATCTGAAGTATCTGGACAAATCTGGGGTTGTCGGTTGTGTCAGCAAGAACGTCGTTAAAACCACCTTCCCAAGATGCCGCCACCTTCGATCTGCTTGCTGTCATGACTGGAGTGCACAGGCTGAAGTCAGGTTGTCCAAAGACGCAGACACAGGGCGGCATTGATGGCACGGCCCCAGCAATTGTCGAATCTGGGAGCTTTATCGCCTCAAAGTCTCGGTGCCTTGCTGCCCGCGTCCGACGCCTGACGGCGGAAGCGTGGAGCGGATAAATCGCTTCTGGCTCCTCCCACTCGCGCTCTCAGCGTAGTCAAAAGGTCGATGGGTGACCTCGTAATGGTCACTTGTCACACGAATGAAAGCGTCTTGTGTGCATTTGATCTTTTACGAGTGGTAATCGAGAACAAAAACGAAGGAGGGATAAGATGTATCGATAGTCTGTGTTCAAAGAGTGCCACCACGGTTTTTTGCCCTTTGCACGTCTTCCATCGACTTCCACCAGCTACCGCGCAAATACTCCACAACCCCCATCCCCTTCTCTCCTTTCCCGATCTCAGCTGCACCAAAATCATATTAGAAACCCCAGAGAGCCTTGGTGCACCATTCTAGAAATCAATCGGCGTTCTGGGGACGTCACTGTCGAGTGGTTTTATCATCCCTCTTGATTTGACAAACGGGTCGTGTTCTTCTGTGTGGTGATGCGTTGTCGGGTTGCCCTGGGCAACGAGGATGACATCTCTGGTGAGCCTGACGTCACGCCTGGTAGGTTGCTCCAGCCCTTGGTGACGTCATCTTGCCAGATATGGCACCGGTCCCCTTTTGCACGCACGACTGCAAATTCGACTTTGGTGTAGCGTTGCCGGCTGTGGTTCTTTTGCATTGGGTACTCTGTTGTCAGGGTATCAGGGTCTGAAAGGATAATGACACTGAATGATGCAGCTTCGTAACTAACGAGTTCATGGCGTTTAATCTGACGCGTAATGCTGGCGGTTGCAATTGTCGGTCCTTGGTCATGCAGGTGGAATTTCCTCCTGTCAAGCAAAAGACCGCATTGTGCGTGTATTTGGACGAATGCAGACATAGACTCTGTCGTAGAGCAAGGACACCAGGACCGTGTAGTCACGAAGAACACGAGGAAGCGCACACTGGACAAGTGTTGTCGTTCTCTTTTTGTGTTGATGACCTGCTTCCTGATGCAACTTTGCAGGCGGCCCAACAGAGCACAGCGCGGTCCTGTAAAAATAGTCACCTCCATGCTTTTCGAGGCACCACAACAAAGAGAGGCAAATCGAGACTGCGCTTTTCAGTCTGTAGATACGAAGCAAACATGCAAAGTGCTTTAATTTGGCTAAAGAATATCCCCTCCCCCCACGTTCAGCAAAGGGACATGGCTTACCAGTGTCCTCCTTCACATTGCGTCTGACGTCATCAGTGCCACTTCTGCCGTCAGAAAGAGCTGACATCACGGAGCCAAGGTGACAACTTGTTTGGCCTCGACGACAACTGCTATCGAACACCGACACTTCCGTTCCAATGCGCGTCGTTTATGGTGACATGGGCAGGGATGCGAGAGATGATCAAAGCCAGGATCCCGAAGCAGTGCGAATGTAGGAGTCGATTTAGCAGCCGTGGCCGCTGGCGGCTTTTGTAGTCCAGAGTTGAAAAACCGTGGTGTACAGCAAGACCGAGGGAAGGACATAGGGTGGTGGTGGTGGGGGTGGGGGGGGGGGGTGGGGGGGGTGGGGGCGGGGATGCGTGTGAGAGTTTTGGGGATGGAAACTGAGGGGCGGAGTGAGAGAGAAGCATTTGGTTTAACTGCATCAGAAGTGAACGCCGTGCACATGCTACAGAATGGACCACTCGTTTTGAAAAGGCCTTACTTGTTCCTGTCGGCTCTCATTCAAATTTGCGGTCGGCCTGGTGTGAAGCATTTGTTGTTCCATGGAAACGTTTCCCACCGTCATTGCAGCGAAGAGGAGGCGTGTCATTGCAGCGAAGAGGAGGCGTGTCACGCCACCTTTGCAGCATGTAGACGTTTCCCCCCCTGTCATTGCAGCGAAGAGGAGGCGTGTCACGCCGCCTTTGCAGTATGTAGACGTGTCATTGCAGCGAAGAGGAGGCGTGTCACGCCGCCTTTGCAGTATGTAGACGTGTCATTGCAGCGAAGAGGAGGCGTGTCACGCCGCCTTTGCAGCATGTAGACGTTTCCTCCCCTGTCATTGCAGCGAAGAGGAGGCGTGTCACGCCGCCTTTGCAGCATGTAGACGAACGAGACGCAAAGTCAGATGCGCTGCATGCTGGACAGTCTTGAAGGTCAACTACGTGTGGCCACTGAATCCATTGCGATCGAAGACGCTTCATTGTTTTCTTATGTCCTCTTCCTCCTGACAACGTTGCCCTCACAGTTGTGTTGCAGTGAGGCAAACGCTGCTAATTATCCATTGAAGCGCTTTTAAGGCGCTTTGGAAAAAAAGAAACAAACAAACTGGCACGAGAATAAATAAGATGCTTGGTATTACATCGCGACCTATCACTAGACACTGGCCTGAAAGTACTTCACACACGCCCCCCCCCCTCCCCCCCGCACACACACACACACACACACACACACACACACACACACACACCTTGATCACTGAACTTCTCATTCATTCGTTCACTGTCGTTCTCCACTTCCACTGCAGTGCACGAAAGATAAACACGGCATCTTTGGATGACGACGACGAGAGAAGAAGACAACGACGACGAAGACGATGACAATGACAATATTGAAGGAAACGACGATAAGGATGACGACGACGACGACGACGACGACGATGATGACGACGACGATAATTATATGTGTATGAAGAATTTACATTGTGCATGCCACCACAGAACCTAAGTACTTAACTAGCGGACACAGGTGCGCCACGGCTTTTGTGCTTCACTCGTGCGACACACAAGACACCGCCACGCCTTGTACTCATACACACAGGTACCCAAACGTCCACCTCCAGTTCATAAGCTTATTTTGGAATCACTGGCACACATACAAAGTATCTAACCAAATAACATGATTGATTTCTCAAAGCTTTACGTATTGTACAACAATAGTTCATTGAAATAGCTACATTATCAAAATCGAAATGTGAGTCAAAGTAGTTGTCACATTTCGGGCCACTGAGATACATTATACTATATGGCTTATCATGAACAGTAGACGAGTGGTTCAGGCAGTCAACTTGAACAACAATACGCCAGGACAGAGAATCAGCATATAGGTGTTCAGACGCAAAACTCATATATCAAGTCTCGGCCAGACATAAAAAATGTTGCGTGCGCATCCCGAATGGAATGTTACGTGGCCGCGTTAATGTATCTGCGTTTTGTGACAAACGTCTTGCTCAGCGATACTGTCCGCGTGATTCGGGTGTAATCTTAAGCTAAACGACGTTTATAAATGTCCGTTCTCGCGAGAAATGCCGAGATTTGAAACTGGGGTACAGTGTCCGGAAATCTTGCCGACAACGACCATTTCAGCTACAGTAACCCCATGGCTGTAATAATTTCTCAAAGCTCTATGTAGAATACATCAATAGTTTGTTCAAATCGCTAAAATATTCTAATCAAACTGTGGGTTACTGAGTGAGTCGGTACATTGGCAGCAGTTGAACTCGGTCAAGTTGACAACAACAGACGCTTTCGAGACTCAATCGAATGAGAGTCCACCACGACAGATAAACACGGCTCAAAATATAATATTATGCTCAAATCTCGGCCGGACATACACATACCTCTCGCGAGGCTTTAAATGAATGTCACATGACCGACTTTTGTGTCTCCAAAAACATTCTCGACTTCTTCGAACGAGAGTCATTAATTCGTTCACATGATCAACACAAACCCTTTCGCGACTCCTTCGAAATTAATGCAGTTGTTTAGTTACAATTCCTGCTTTCCGTTGCACTCTGCTTCACCTCTGCTACGATGTAGCAGGCTCAGGAGTTTCGATTGGTCGGTTTCTTTAATTATGTGAAAAGCACCTTACCATTAAAAGTAGAGGGTTTTAGAGGCCCTCTTTGGACACATGAATCCCCTAAATAATTTCACATTCATTTATATCCCTCTTGATCGAATAGACAACTTCATAAAAGCATTAGAAACGAAAATCCATTAATAACAAAAGAAAGATAACCATCACCAGTCATAGAGGAAGGTCAAGGGAATCCCAGAACGTGTGTCGTCTGCTAAATCGTTGCACTCATGAGTATAAATGCCGACGTTTACCACAGATATCAAACCAAGACATACAATCCACTCTGCCACGGTGATGAGAGCACGAAAACATTTATTTCTTCGAAATTTGATAGCAATCGGCACGTTTGCCACTTCTATGGTATGTAAACTCCATGGTTCGAAGCATGTTTACCGTGCAAGTCCGTGGAGTGACTTCCAATTAGTTCTGTTTAGTATGAGCCAACCAAATGCGGCTACGAGTTCTGTAGTTTCATCGTTGCTAGGCATAGCAAGTGGCGCACTCTAGTGTGAAGCAGTTAGAGCGCCTTCGGAGACGCTCGAGCTGCTGCACGACCTTGACAGGAAGTTGACCTCTGCCACTGGGTGAAACGTCACAAAAGATTGTGTATGAATGATTTTCGACTCTAATACTTTTATTAGGTCGTTTATTCGATCAAGAGTGATACATTTGAGTGTGAAATAATATTTGGGATTCGTGTATTCAGAGAGGGCCTCCAAAACCCTATACCTTTGATGATAATGTGCTTTTACAGTTATTAAATAAAACCAACCAATCAAAACTCTTGAGGCTGCTACATCGTAGCGGAAATGAAGCAGAGTGCAACAGAACGCAGGGATTGTCGATGCATGTGTGTCAGTAATTCTGAAATTGAACGTTTTACATGCGAACTGGAGAAGGAATGAATGGCGGATCATGGCGAGTGGCTGCTAGTCATGGCCTCTCATGAAAATGCTGCGTGCGTTGCCCGACTTTTGTGTCGGGACACAGTATGCGGCATTAGCGTCCTCTCGTTAAGCACCGGCTTTTCCTAGCAGATTAGTGCAGGAGAAGCTTGATATCTTAACACCGAGAAAACTTTCCTGATGCACACAATAGTTGTCTGATTTCGCATACGAGTGGCCAAGTGACGTTTGATGTTGTAAATGGCGGACAGATGGAGCAGTGCCATACCCATCGCCCTTTGACCTTTAAGAAGAGCAGATCTTTGGCCTTTAGGAAGAGCATTAGCTCCCGAAACATGCAGCGAAGCGACTCAAAAAATCGCATCCAGAAAGCTCTTGACACCAGCAGCAAATAACAACGATGGACTCGACCACGCTGCATGGATCCAAAATCGTTTTCAACAGTTTGATCAGTCAACCAACGCAAAGGCGTCCATGATGACCGCTTATTAATCGATATCGAGTCACAGAGTAAAATCGATACAACGTCGTTTGGGGACTCTCTCGTCTTGAAAAAACCCCACGCACCTCAAAACCTTTATTGACAGGCATACACTGACCCTAAGGCAATGGGGGAGAAAATCTGATGATGCCAGTAAGAGATGGTGCGCATACTACATGTTTGTCAAGGCAGACGGGGGGAAAATGATGGCGCTAGTAAGAGATGAAGTGCGTACTGTTTGTCAAGGCAGACGATTGAAACATTGATGGCGCTAGTAAGAGATGGTATGCACACTAAATGCGTGTTAGTCAAGGCAGGCGGGGGAAAACCCATGAAGGCGCTGGTAGGAGATGGTGTGCCTACTAGATTTTGTCACAGAGAGGATAAGTGATGTTGGGCGTAGAAGAAGCTGCAAATAATGTTCTTGGAGCGGCACTATCCTCTTCAACTTCTCGTGAACCTCCACTTCCTGCTGAATTTCGTGCCTGCTCCTCTGCCATGGGCGTGAATGTGGCACGAAGAGAGGGCGAACTGCAGTGACGTGCTGTGTGAGCCTGGATGCGCTCTTGATCTCGGTAAGATGGAGGAACTCGCGAATTTCAAAGCCACGTTCAATAAAATCGGGTATTTGAGCATCAGAAATGACAACTTACTGAAATGTGTCGTCGGAGTCAGCCGAGATGAGTATGATCAGTGTGTGAAAGTAACTTTTAAAAGTTTAAAAACTTGGTAGAAGATAAGTATAAGCACATAATCTGATGTTTTTCTCCTCGATTTCACAACTACTGCGAATATCCTCACTCTCCTGTAATGGCTGTGTTTGTTCACTGCACTTGCAGATCCGTGGCAATAGGTCGGGATGCTTTTTGTCGAACTTGATCCGGCATTTTAATCGAATCGTATGATCAATTACGATAAATGATTTGCTTGCTTTGGTTGGCGTCCATTATGCCAAGGGCGCACTTTTGTCTCCGGGATTTGCTGTGGTGAATGCAGAGTGAGGAGTGTGAGTATCAATTACATATGGTCAAGAGTACAGAGGTGGTGAGTATTGGTGTGACACAAATATTTCAAAATAAATTGTCTGATACAGTAATGATACACTCTTCATTTCACATAAATATGATGCATTAGGTGATGTCTAAACTGTACAGAAAAGAAAAACTGAATGCAATGTTTAGTTTAGTTGTATTTGAAGAAGACAGTTTGGAGTCTCATCTTAAATTGATACCAAAGTGTGACATGAAAATTGGCTGCTGTGTAAAGTTGAGTTAAGACGAATGCTAACCTCTAATTTGGCTAACAATTATGGTTTTATTTCATTTCTTCTTGACCTAGGAGCTAAAATATCAGTAATATTTGGATGTTGAACCTGCAATAAAGTTTTTGTGTTGAATAGTTTATCTTTTGTGGCTCTTTTTCTGAATGAGTGATGGTGTCAAGTTAAGATGAGACTCCAAACTGTCTTCTTCAAATACAACTAAACTAAACATTGCATTCAGTTTTTCTTTTCTGTACAGTTTAGACATCACCTAATGCATCATATTTATGTGAAATGAAGAGTGTATCATTACTGTATCAGACAATTTATTTTGAAATATTTGTGTCACACCAATACTCACCACATCTGTACTCTTGACCATATTCATGACAGATCAGGTCGATGCAATGTTGAAAAAGTTGTTTGCCAATGTGGATAGTTCTTTTCATTGTGGAGAGGGTCCAGGCATTACTCTTCATATTGATGTCTGGACGTAGGTGCGTGCGGCTGGTAGATCTAGACCTTCGTTCGTATGGTGTACTGCAATGGAGCGCGAACTCAGTGTGATTCTTGAAACCCGGAATGGAAATAATGCCAAAGTAGGGAGGTAGAAATAGTCGTTTTTTTCTGTCAGAGAAGTTATGTTGTGACACGACATGAAAATGTAGTTTGGAAAAACAAATCACTGGTTGTGCGAAAGGAATCATCGAACTACAACTGACTTCTTCCTGTGGGACAGTGTCTGCGCCAGATGGCGCCACACACAGCCTGTCCGCGCGTCACGCTCCCTTCGTCACGTCCTGGCAAAGCGGCGACACAGCACCCTTTGTGGCCTCGTGACGTCGTCTGCTCTTTGGTGGCGTTGTTTTCTCCCACGTCTCCAGGGTGGCGAGTCCCGCCATGCAGAACTGATGGCAGGGGAATTGATTGGGGATATTTCCTCGCTCAATTTCGAGAGGGGGAGAAATCGATGAATTACGCTCGCCGCAAGCGGATGCGTTGCTGTCGTTATGGCGTGGCCTGGGGGGACGGCTCGTGTCCTAAGCCGTTTTTGCAACACTGCCCCGTGGCATCCTGTCTGTGGTGGCGCGACGGGAACTTCCGTTGCCTGGAAATCCCTGCCGTCCTACAGCAGCGTTCCCCCTCCTCCACGAGTCCCGGTGTCCCTGAAAGGAAATCTTTGATACGCAACCACTCCAGTGCCGTTTGGTTACTCGATCCGCCCTCAGTCACGCACCGCCCCAAAACTGCTTTAGGCACGTCATATCCCGTTTGACCCACACACACTATTCACACCGTGCCAGGTCATATCACATGTCACCCCCAACACGCCAATCACCCCAAGCCACGCCATATCACATGTCACCCCCAACACACCAAGCCACGTCATATCACATGTCACCCCCAACACACCAATCACACCAAGCCACGTCATATCACATGTCACCCCCAACACACCAATCACACCAAGCCACGTCATATCACATGTCACCCCCAACACACCAATCACACCAAGCCACGTCATATCACATGTCACCCCCAACACACCAATCACACCAAGCCACGTCATATCACATGTCACCCCCAACACACCAATCACACCAAGCCACGTCATATCACATGTCACCCCCAACACACCAATCACACCAAGCCACGTCATATCACATGTCACCCCCAACACACCAATCACACCAAGCCACGTCATATCCCATGTCACCCCCAACACACCAATCACACCAAGCCACGTCATATCACATGTCACCCCCAACACACCAATCACACCAAGCCACGTCATATCACATGTCACCCCCAACACACCAATCACACCAAGCCACGTCATATCCCGTTTGACCCACACACACTAATCACACCGTGCCACGTAATATCACACGTCATCCCAACACACCAATCACACCATGCCACATCAATTCATACGGCACTCTAATACACCAGTCAAACGATGACACGTCATATTACATTGCATCCCAACACACTTATCAAGCCATGCCACGTCACTACACTTCACCGCTTGGAACATGCTACAGTACACCATAACACATTGCATTACGCGACAAATGCCAAACCACACTACATCAAACTGCATCCCAATCACCACATCCCACCACACTGCATGTACCACAGGGTACCACACCATATACATCACACTACAGCTCATGAAACCACATACACAACAAGACACGACACTATAGTACATCGCGTCACGCAATTTACATCACGTTTCACCGCAATACAGCACATTACAGCACCCCGCTGTGCACTAATCCACACACAACACACTACACCGGGCCACGCCACATTGCACCACGTACATCACACTTTACCACGCCACACGACACGACACTAAACAACAGCTCTCCAGTCATGAATGTGACCTTGCACCACAAAATGAATCGTTCAGTACCTTACGTCGTTTCGAGTTCACAGCGAGCAAAAGTAGACAGAGGTAAAACGGTCAATTCTGAGACGTTTTCTGTTTTGGCTTCTACTTCCTTATATCTGGTACGCATGATCATCTTTTTAATTCATTCAAACTCTAAATATTTGTATTCAATCTTTGAGCGTACATTTTTCGGCTTAGCTGATACAGTTAATGTCCGTGCAGCAAAGTTGGATCGTGTCAGGCGTGTTTCTACAAGGGATAAGGAATCCACACACACACATACACACACACACGCGCGCGCGCGCACACACACACACACACCCACACCCACACCCCCAATTGAAATTCAGTGAATTTGATTGGCTGGTATTTATATACATGCCACCAGTGAGTTCCCAGTGGTAGCTAAGGAAATGTCAAAAATTCAGTTATCGACTTCAGATGCATATGTTTCCATACAAACAAGTTACAAAAATACAGATCTTTAAAATAATGCGCATCACTTTTTTTTCTCGTTACATCAGTTGTACAATTCTTGCACCAATAGAAACCTTGATCTTTTATTATTTTTAATACATGCAATCTCAAAATGTGGTTGATTACCACGAAACAGGTTACATGTTGGTTTTTGACATGTTGAAGTTACTGGTATCATTTAAAGACAAAGTTTTAAGCTTTCCGTTCGTTCCCAAAGTATGTTTGCATCCTGTAAAATCAATCTAGAAGTGACGACTATTTGAATAAACATTGCAATGCAATGCAAAGTTGGAGAAAATTGCTACTCAAGTTAAAGTACGACGCTTCCGATTGGCCCAACTTCAGATTCTGTTTCCGCCGTGGATTTGCTTTCCGTTCTTAGACAGACGATGCTACACGGAAAAGTCCACGACAGAGAGAGAGAGAGAGAGTAAAGAGAACGAGCTTGGCAGTGATGAGTAGAAGCCGTCGGTGGATGGAAAATTCTTAACTAGGCTAAATGAACCCTAATTATTATTTTTTTGTTTTATGAAGTGGGTCTAAGAGCAGTCATTTTTACATTATTATATTTGATTTGCTTAGTATCTCGGTAACATATCGATTCTAGATGGGTAATTAAGATCAAAACATTTCCGAACAGAAAATGCACCTGGTTAAAAGCAGCTCGTGTTATAGAACCCGTTTCATGGTGCTCTGTCAACGATTGCCAAAAAGGTAATGAAAGATTCGTCATTACTAATTAAAAAACTAAATCACCACATCATTCCACATCACACAACATACTGCATCATATTGTATTACACACAACTACACCATACTCCACAAACGTGACTTATATCTTGCTACACCGAATCATGCTATAGAGCACTACACAGCACAACACTAGCACTACACAGCACAGCACAGCACAACATGGCACAACATAGCACAACACCAGCACTACACAGCACAACACAACACCAACACTACGCAGCACTACACAGCACAACATGGCACAACACCAGCACTACGCAGCATGCATGCTACAACTGACGCACAACATAGCACACAATAGCACAACACAACACAGCTCAACATAGTACATCACCAGCACTACACAGCACAATATAGCACAACACCAGCACTACACAGCACATATAGCACAACACCAGCACTACACAGCACATATAGCACAACACCAGCACTACACAGCATGCTACAACTGACGCACAACATAGCACACAATAGCACAACACCAGCACAACACAACACAGCTCAACATAGTACAACACCAGCACTACACAGCACATATAGCACAACACCAGCACTACACAGCACATATAGCACAACACCAGCACTACACAGCATGCTACAACTGACGCACAACATAGCACACAATAGCACAACACCAGCACAACACAACACAGCTCAACATAGTACAACACCAGCACTACACAGCACAATATAGCACAACACAGCACAACATAGCACAACATAGCACAAGATAGTAAACACAAGCACTACGCAGCACTACATAACACAACACAGCACAACATAGCACAACATAGTACAACGCCAGCACTACGCAGCACTACACAGCACTACACAGCACATAGCACAACACAGTACAACACTAGCACTATGCAGCACAACACCAGCACTATGCAGCACTACACAGCACTAGACAGCACAACATAGCACAACACTAGCACTATGCAGCACAACACCAGCACTATGCAGCACTACACAGGACTAGACAGCACTACACAGCACAACATAGCACAACACAGCACAACACAGCACAACACAGCACAACACAGCACAACACAGCACAGCATAGCACAACACTAGCACTATGCAGCACAACACCAGCACTACGCAGCACTACACAGCACTACACAGCACTAGACAGCACAACATAGCACAACACTAGCAATATGCAGCACAACACTAGCACTATGCAGCACAACACTAGCACTATGCAGCACTACACAGCACAACACTAGCACTATGCAGCACAACACTAGCACCATGCAGCACAACACTAGCACTATGCAGCACAACACTAGCACTATGCAGCACAACACTAGCATTATGCAGCACAGCACTAGCATTATGCAGCACAACACTAGCATTATGCAGCACAACACTAGCACTATGCAGCACAACACTAGCACTATGCAGCACAACACTAGCACTATGCAGCACAACACTAGCACTATGCAGCACAACACTAGCACTATGCAGCACAGCACTAGCACTAGACAGCACAACACTAGCATTATGCAGCACTACACTAGCACTATGCAGCACAACACTAGCACTATGCAGCACAGAACTAGCACTAGACAGCACAACACTAGCACTATGCAGCACAACACTAGCACTATGCAGCACAGCACTAGCACTAGACAGCACAACACTAGCACTATGCAGCACAACACTAGCACTATGTAGCACAACACCTGCACTAGACATCACAGCACTAGCACTATGCAGCACAACACTAGCACTAGACAGCACAACACTAGCACTATGCAGCACTACACTAGCACTATGCAGCACAACACTAGCACTATGCAGCACAACACTAGCACTATGCAGCACAACACTAGCACTATGCAGCACTACACTGGCACTATGCAGCACAACACTAGCACTATGCAGCACAACACTAGCACTATGCAGCACAACACTAGCACTATGCAGCACAACACTAGCACTAGACAGCACAACACTAGCACTATGCAGCACAACACTAGCACTACGCAGCACAGCACTAGCACTATGTAGCACAACACTAGCACTATGCAGCACAACACTAGCACTATGCAGCACAACACTAGCACTATGCAGCACAACACTAGCACTATGCAGCACAACACTAGCACTATGCAGCACAACACTAGCACTATGCAGCACAACACTAGCACTATGCAGCACAACACTTACCCTGAGGGGTGGAGCCTTTGAGTCCTCAGCGAAGTAATGCACGTCGGCTTTTGAAAGCAAGAACAGAACAAGAGGTCTTTAACCAACGTCATTTTGAAGACGAGTTGTCATTCTCTCACGTGACAGCCGGTAGATTTTTAACAGAGAAGGGGGCCCATGAAATGTGAAAAGGCTCGAAAACCGTACAGAGAGAAGAGGATAGTCGCCATGGTAACAGGTGTATAAACAAGACGGAGTTGCCGGGCATGGACATCGTCAGGCAGCGCACCGCTTTCCTTCGACAAACCCGCAGTTGGATTTCGGTGCCTATCTAGCTATCCTATATTGAGGACCCTCCAGTTAAAACAAAATTTGGTGAACGCTCTTTCTTTTATCAGGCTCCCTCTATCTGGAATGACCTCCCCGCCTCTGTTCGTCACTCTACTTCTCCCTCGACCTTTCGCTCTGCTCTCAAAACTCACCTCTTCTTGAAATCTTTCCCTGATCCTGTCAAAGTTTCTTCATCTTCCTCCCCTCACTGTTCTCTTTGTACTAGCTTGCCTAATTCCCCTACCCCCCCTCCTGTCCCTCCTCCCCCTCTCCCCAGTTTCATGGTTTAGCGGTGACGCTGTACATCAGTTTGTCGAATGTCTGAAGTGAATGTCTGACTCTGATGTTATAAAGTTTATGAAGTTGTGCTTGAGGTGATTGACCGTTATTGTATATTGTAATGGTTGTGTATATATGCGCCTTGAGCATGTCTTAACTCTTTAGTAAGGCGTTTTTTAAAATCCACACACATTATTATTATTATTATTATTATTATTATTATTATTATTATTATTATTATTATTATTATTATTATTATTATATTAAAGTAAATTCATCCCATCATCGTGCAATTTGCGACCAGAGTGCAGACAATGCGGTTCTGTGTTATCGCCAAAGGGGCGACTGATGTAGACCTAAGGGGAAACGGTAGCGCTGTCCAGCCCTTTGTGTCTCTCTCGGGATGAGTTTCCAGACGATCGATACGAGGCAAAACAAAATTGGCAACAAACGATGCGCGTCTTTGTTACCGCAGAGCTCATCCCGAGTGACTGGGTACAGAGAGACAACCTGGATGTCAACGCCCTTTGTCTCACCGACATTTCGCTGCATCGCGTCCCCACAGGAGTCTACTTTCCCTGGGGGCAAGCGGAGCCCGTGCAGAGCTTCCTGTGCGTGCAAAGGAGCATTTAGAACGAGATCGATGTTGACTGGAAATTGCCGTTTTTGCGTCAGGCATTTCCATGAGGAACGGACGGTCTGAGGGAAAAAGCGAGAGAAAACCAAAGCAAGTCATGTCGCTGGTCTCGACAGCAACTCGATATGGTTTAAGGCCTTCGCAGTCGATGCAATTCCACTCATTAAACTCGATTGCTTCCCATGCATTACTTCGTGTGCGATGTCGGTTGAAAGCAACTGGCATTCCAAGCAACTTTCCAAGCCTCCGGCAACTGAGTTGCTCGCCGTAAAATATGTTCTAATTTCTGGAACAGTGGCGTGCCACGCTCTGTGAATCCACCAATCACAGAGCACCTGCGTATGACGTCAGCTTTTACCGCGGTAACAATGTCGTCAACCACTTTGACTAATACGGAGACGCTTCCATAAATAGAACGTGGTGAGAGGTGAAAGGTCACTGTGGAAGCGTGTGAGAGCTCTGCCTCCAGCATTGCCTGCCACAATGGCAGGCAACCGGCCGCAAGCAACGTGGCAAGATATTTTGGTTGCTTCGTGTACGAAGGCCTTAAAAGCGATGGGAAATGTTCAAAGTCCACAAACACATCCATGGTGAGCCATTGTCTGTAGACGAGCATGCACCTACACAGGACATAACCCAAGAGAGTTGCTCGGGAGCCATTACTCTCCATTTTCAGCTATGAAGCTCCTTTGCTCATCGTTGCAGTTTTGTCTTTCGAAATTACTCACAAATCAGTTATCGTCTGAGGAAAGTTGAGGATCCTTCACCATGGCGATGTATGACCATGTCGCTTGTTGTTCATCGATTTACAACATGGCTCATATATTTGCTGATTATGAATCCCAAGAGGTAGTGGCCCATCGTTTGTTCTTGAATAATACATCAAACCGTGCAGTCTCGCAGCCCTCTGCACCTGTCATTCCAGTGACGTCTGGTAACATGTATGCTGTTGTGCGTATGGCTTGCAGTTTCTTTGCGATGTTTGTGTCCATGTACAGACACACCAGGGACGTTGCAGATGAAGTCTTCAAGACTAACCAAAGCTTCCCTCCGACACTGTGGTGTGTGTGTGTGTGTGTGTGTGTGTGTGTGTGTGTGTGTGTGTGTGTGTGTGTGTGTGTGTGTGTGTGTGTGTGTGTGTGTTTCTCTCCCTACATCCCCACTCCTCAACCTCCAGTAGTTCTGCACAAATTTATCTTGACATCTTCTGGTTTCAGAGATGAAAACGGTGACGAGGAAGGCAGACATGCAGAACAGCTGCTTCAAGTCTTATCTACTGGGAGCAGTGCTGGTCTCTTCTTTGCTGTGTAAGTTCTCTGTCTTTGCTTGCAGTCTGCGTGACACTCCGATCTGTCTCTAGACACGTATGAGTAGGCAGTGTTGCAGTCTGTGTGACACTCCGATCTGTCTCTAGGTTCGTATGAGTAAGCAGTGTTGCAGTCTGTGTGACACTCCGATCTGTCTCTACACACGTATGAGTAGGCAGCGTTGCAGTCTGTGTGACACTCCGATCTGTCTCTAGACACGTATGAGTAGGCAGTGTTGCAGTCTGTGTGACACTCCGATCTGTCTCTAGGCACGTATGAGTAGGCAGCGTTGCAGTCTGTGTGACACTCCGATCTGTCTCTAGACACGTATGAGTAGGCAGTGTTGCAGTCTATGTGACACTCCGATCTGTCTCTAGGCACGTATGAGTAGGCAGTGTTGCAGTCTGTGTGACACTCCGATCTGTCTCTACACACGTATGAGTAGGCAGCGTTGCAGTCTGTGTGACACTCCGATCTGTATCTACACACATATGAGTAGGCAGTGTTGCAGTCTGTGTGACACTTCGATCTGTCTCTAGGCTCGTATGAGTAAGCAGTGTTGCAGTCTGTGTGACACTCCGATCTGTCTCTACACACGTATGCGTAGGCAGCGTTGCAGTCTATGTGACACTCCGATCTGTCTCTAGGCACGTATGAGTAGGCAGTGTTGCAGTCTGTGTGACACTCCGATCTGTCTCTACACACGTATGAGTAGGCAGCGTTGCAGTCTATGTGACACTCCGATCTGTCTCTAGACACGTATGAGTAGGCAGCGTTGCAGTCTGTGTGACACTCCGATTAGTCTTTACACACGTATGAGTAGGCAGTGTTGCAGTCTATGTGACACTCCAATCTGTCTCTAGACAGGTATGAGTAGGCAGTGTTGCAGTCTGTGTGACACTCCGATCTGTCTCTAGACACGTATGAGTAGGCAGTCTTGCAGTCTATGTGACACTCCGATCTGTCTTTGCACACGTATGAGTAGGCAGTCTTGCAGTCTATGTGACACTCCAATCTGTCTCGAGGCACGTATGAGTAGGCAGTGTTGCAGTCTGTGTGACACTCCGATCTGTCTCTACATACGTATGAGTAGGCAGTGTTGCAGTCTGTGTGACACTCCGATCTGTCTCTAGACACGTATGAGTAGGCAGTGTTGCAGTCTGTGTGACACTCCGATCTGTCTTTACACACGTATGAGTAGGCAGTCTTGCAGTCTATGTGACACTCCAATCTGTCTCGAGGCACGTATGAGTAGGCAGTATTACAGTATGTGTGACACTCCAATCTGTCTCTACACACGTGGGGCTCTGTGGCCGAGTGGTTAGCGCGCTGGACCTGCAGTCGCTTGCAGCCAGTGGGTATGGCGTTCGAAGCTGCGCGGTTCCCAGAGTTGCATCCTTGAGCAAGATGGTTAACTCGCATTGCTTCTCCCCACCAAGGAGTAAAACCGGGTACCTGTGAGGGCAATGTTGGCAAAATGTAGTGCAATTAACCCTTGTATGCGGCCAAGCGCCAGCATCGGGTTGGAATACTCCCCAGGGAGCGGAGTTGGTGCTGGTACCTGACTGTGTGCGTCTTAAATGTCTGTCATTATGTTTGTTGGGAGGGACCAGTGAGGATTGATCAAGATGCCCTGTGATCAGGTGGTAAAGAGTAAAGTGGTTTGAGACCCAAACAAAGGGTGTAAGTCGCTATATAAACTTACACATTTACCTTTTACCTTTACACGTATGAGTAGGCAGTGTTGCAGTCTATGTGACACTCCGATCTGTCTCTAGACACGTTGGAGTAGGCAGTGTTGCAATTTGTGTGACACTCCGATCTGTCTCTACACACGTATGAGTAGGCAGTGTTGCAGTCTGTGTGACACTCCGATCTGTCTCTAGACACGTTGGAGTAGGCAGTGTTGCAATTTGTGTGACACTCCGATCTGTCTCTACACACGTATGAGTAGGCAGTGTTGCAGTCTGTGTGACACTCTGATCTGTCTCTAGGCTCGTATGAGTAAGCAGTGTTGCAGTCTGTGTGACACTCCGAACTGTCTCTAGGCTCGTATGAGTAGGCAGTGTTGCAGTCAGTGTGACACTCCCATCTGTCTCTACATACGTATGAGTAGGCAGTGTTGCAGTCTGTGTGACACTCCGATCTGTCTCTAGGCACGTATGAGTAGGCAGTGTTGCAGTCTATGTGACACTTCGATCTGTCTCTAGGCTCGTATGAGTAAGCAGTGTTGCAGTCTGTGTGACACTCCGATCTGTCTCTAGACACGTATGAGCAGGCAGTGTTGCAGTCTGTGTGACACTCCGATCTGTCTCTAGACACGTATGAGTAGGCAGTGTTGCAGTCTGTGTGACACTCCGATCTGTCTCTAGACACGTATAAGTAGGCAGTGTTGCAGTCTATGTGACACTCCGATCTGTCTCTAGACACGCATGAGTAGGCAGTGTTGCAGTCTGTGTGACACTCCGATCTGTCTCTAGGCTCGTATGAGTAGGCAGTGTTGCAGTCTGTGTGACACTCCGATCTGTCTCTACACACGTATGAGTAGGCAGTGTTGCAATCTGTGTGACACTCTGATCTGTCTCTAGACACGTATGAGTAGGCAGTGTTGCAGTCTGTGTGACACTCCAATCTGTCTCTAGACACGTATGAGTAGGCAGTGTTGCAGTCTGTGTGACACTCCAATCTGTCTCTAGACACGTATGAGTAGGCAGTGTTGCAGTCTGTGTGACACTCCGATCTGTCTCTAGACACGTATGAGTAGGCAGTGTTGCAGTCTGTGTGACACTCCAATCTGTCTCTAAGCTCGTATGAGTAGGCAGTGTTGCAGTCTGTGTGACACTCCGATCTGTCTCTAGACACGTATGAGTAGGCAGTGTTGCAGTCTGTGTGACACTCCGATCTGTCTTTAGACACGTATGAGTAGGCAGTGTTGCAGTCTGTGTGACACTCCGATCTGTCTCTAGACACGTATGAGTAGGCAGTGTTGCAGTCTGTGTGACACTCCAATCTGTCTCTAGACACGTATGAGTAGGCAGTGTTGCAGTCTGTGTGACACTCCGAACTGTCTGTAGACACGTATGAGTAGGCAGTGTTGCAGTCTGTGTGACACTCCGATCTGTCTCTAGACACGTATGAGCAGGCAGTGTTGCAGTCTGTGTGACACTCCGAATTGTCTCTACACACGTATGAGTAGGCAGTGTTGCAGTCTGTGTGACACTCCGATCTGTCTCTAGACACGTATGAGTAGGCTGTGTTGCAGTCTGTGTGACATTCCGATCTGTCTCCACACCCGTATGAGTAGGCAGTTTTGCAGTCTGTGTGACACTCCGATCTGTCTCTACACACGTATGAGTAGGCAGTGTTGCAGTCTTTGTGACATTCCGATCTGTCTCTACACACGTATTTGTAGTCAGTGTTGCAGTCTGTGTGACACTCCAATCTGTCTCTGGGCACGTATGAGTAGACAGTCTTGCAGTCTGTGTGACACTCCGATCTGTCTCTAGGCACGTATTAGTAGGCAGTGTTGCAGTCTGTGTGACACTCCGATCTGTCTCTAGACACGTATGAGTAGGCAGTGTTGCAGTCTATGTGACACTCCGATCTGTCTCTAGACACGCATGAGTAGGCAGTGTTGCAGTCTGTGTGACACTCTGATCTGTTTCTAGGCTGGTATGAGTAGGCAGTGTTGCATTCTGTGTGACACTCCGATCTGTCTCTAGGCACGTATGAGTAGGCAGTGTTGTAGTCTATGTGACTCTCCGATCTGTCTCTAGGCACGTATTAGTAGGCAGTCTCGCAGTCTGTGTGACATTCCGATCTGTCTCTACACACGTATGAGTAAGCAGTGTTGCAGTCTGTGTGACACTCCGATCTGTCTCTAGGCTCGTATGAGTAGGCAGTCTTGCAGTCTGTGTGACACTCCGATCTGTGTCTACACACGTATGAGTAGGCAGTGTTGCAGTCTTTGTGAAACTCCGATCTGTCTCTAGACACGTATGAGTAGGCAGCGTTGCAGTCTGTGTGACACTCCGATCTGTCTCTAGACACGTATGAGTAGGCAGTGTTGCAGTCTGTGTGACACTCCGATCTGTCTCTAGGCACGTATGAGTAGGCAGTGTTGCAGTCTGTGTGACACTCCGATCTGTCTCTAGACACGTATGAGTAGGCAGCGTTGCAGTCTATGTGACACTCCGATCTGTCTCTAGGCACGTATGAGTAGGCAGTGTTGCAGTCTTTGTGACACTCCGATCTGTCTCTAGACACGTATGAGTAGGCAGTGTTGCAGTCTGTGTGACACTCCGATCTGTCTCTACATACGTATGAGTAGGCAGTGTTGCAGTCTGTGTGACACTCCGATCTGTCTCTAGGCACGTATGAGTAGGCAGTGTTGCAGTCTATGTCACACTCCGATCTGTCTCTAGACACGTATGAGTAGGCAGTGTTGCAGTCTGTGTGACACTCCGATCTGTCTCTACACACGTATGAGTAGACAGTGTTGCATTCTGTGTGACACTCCGATCTGTCTCTACACACGTATGAGTAGGCAGTGTTGCAGTCTGTGTGAAACTCCGATCTGTCTCTAGACACGTATGAGTAGGCAGCGTTGCAGTCTGTGTGACACTCCGATCTGTCTCTAGACACGTATGAGTAGGCAGTGTTGCAGTATGTGTGACACTCCGATCTGTCTCTAGGCACGTATGAGTAGGCAGTGTTGCAGTCTGTGTGACACTCCGATCTGTCTCTAGACACGTATGAGTAGGCAGCTTTGCAGTCTATGTGACACTCCGATCTGTCTCTAGGCACGTATGAGTAGGCAGTGTTGCAGTCTTTGTGACACTCCGATCTGTCTCTAGACACGTATGAGTAGGCAGTGTTGCAGTCTGTGTGACACTCCGATCTGTCTCTACATGCGTATGAGTAGGCAGTGTTGCAGTCTGTGTGACACTCCGATCTGTCTCTAGGCACGTATGAGTAGGCAGTGTTGCAGTCTATGTGACACTCCGATCTGTCTCTAGACACGTATGAGTAGGCAGTGTTGCAGTCTATGTGACACTCCGATCTGTCTCTAGACACGTATGAGTAGGCAGTGTTGCAGTCTATGTGACATTCCGATCTGTCTCTACATACATATGAGTAGGCAGTGTTGCAGTCTATGTCACACTCCGATCTGTCTCTAGACACGTATGAGTAGGCAGTGTTGCAGTCTGTGTGACACTCCGATCTGTCTCTACACACGTATGAGTAGACAGTGTTGCATTCTGTGTGACACTCCGATCTGTCTCTACACACGTATGAGTAGGCAGTGTTGCAGTCTGTGTGAAACTCCGATCTGTCTCTAGACACGTATGAGTAGGCAGCGTTGCAGTCTGTGTGACACTCCGATCTGTCTCTAGACACGTATGAGTAGGCAGTGTTGCAGTCTGTGTGACACTCCGATCTGTCTCTAGACACGTATGAGTAGGCAGTGTTGCAGTCTGTGTGACACTCCGATCTGTCTCTAGGCACGTATGAGTAGGCAGTGTTGCAGTCTGTGTGACACTCCGATCTGTCTCTAGACACGTATGAGTAGGCAGCGTTGCAGTCTATGTGACACTCCGATCTGTCTCTAGACACGCATGAGTAGGCAGTGTTGCAGTCTGTGTGACACTCCGATCTGTCTCTACACACGTATGAGTAGGCAGTGTTGCAGTCTGTGTGACACTCCGATCTGTCTCTACACACGTATGAGTAGGCAGTGTTGCAATCTGTGTGGCACTCTGATCTGTCTCTAGACACGTATGAGTAGGCAGTGTTGCAGTCTGTGTGACACTCCGATCTGTCTCTAGACACGTATGAGTAGGCAGTGTTGCAGTCTGTGTGACACTCCGATCTGTCTCTAGACACGTATGAGTAGGCAGTGTTGCAGTCTATGTGACACTCCAATCTGTCTCTAGACACGTATGAGTAGGCAGTGTTGCAGTCTGTGTGACACTCCGATCTGTCTCTAGACACGTATGAGTAGGCAGTGTTGCAGTCTGTGTGACACTCCGATCTGTCTCTAGACACGTATGAGTAGGCAGTGTTGCAGTCTGTGTGACACTCCGATCTGTCTCTAGCACGTATGAGTAGGCAGTGTTGCAGTCTGTGTGACACTCCGATCTGTCTCTAGACACGTATGAGTAGGCAGTGTTGCAGTCTGTGTGACACTCCGATCTGTCTCTAGACACGTATGAGTAGGCAGTGTTGCAGTCTGTGTGACACTCCGATCTGTCTCTAGACACGTATGAGTAGGCAGTGTTGCAGTCTGTGTGACACTCCGATCTGTCTCTAGACACGTATGAGTAGGCAGTGTTGCAGTCTGTGTGACACTCCGAACTGTCTCTAGACACGTATGAGTAGGCAGTGTTGCAGTCTGTGTGACACTCCGATCTGTCTCTAGACACGTATGAGTAGGCAGTGTTGCAGTCTGTGTGACACTCCGATCTGTCTCTACACACGTATGAGTAGGCAGTGTTGCAGTCTGTGTGACACTCCGATCTGTCTCTAGACACGTATGAGTAGGCAGTGTTGCAGTCTGTGTGACATTCCGATCTGTCTCCACACACGTATGAGTAGGCAGTTTTGCAGTCTGTGTGACACTCCGATCTGTCTCTAGACACGTATGAGTAGACAGTCTTGCAGTCTGTGTGACACTCCGATCTGTCTCTAGGCACGTATTAGTAGGCAGTGTTGCAGTCTTTGTGACACTCCGATCTGTCTCTAGACACGTATGAGTAGGCAGTGTTGCAGTCTATGTGACACTCCGATCTGTCTCTAGACACGCATGATTAGACAGTGTTGCAGTCTGTGTGACACTCTGATCTGTTTCTAGGCTGGTATGAGTAGGCAGTGTTGCAGTCTGTGTGACACTCCGATCTGTCTCTAGGCACGTATGAGTAGGCAGTGTTGTAGTCTATGTGACTCTCCGATCTGTCTCTAGGCACGTATTAGTAGGCAGTCTCGCAGTCTGTGTGACATTCCGATCTGTCTCTACACACGTATGAGTAAGCAGTGTTGCAGTCTGTGTGACACTCCGATCTGTCTCTAGGCTCGTATGAGTAGGCAGTCTTGCAGTCTGTGTGACACTCCGATCTGTCTCTACACACGTATGAGTAGACAGTGTTGCAGTCTGTGTGACACTCCGATCTGTCTCTACACACGTATGAGTAGGCAGTGTTGCAGTCTTTGTGAAACTCTGATCTGTCTCTAGACACGTATGAGTAGGCAGCGTTGCAGTCTGTGTGACACTCCGATCTGTCTCTAGACACGTATGAGTAGGCAGTGTTGCAGTCTGTGTGACACTCCGATCTGTCTCTAGGCACGTATGAGTAGGCAGTGTTGCAGTCTGTGTGACACTCCGATCTGTCTCTAGACACGTATGAGTAGGCAGCGTTGCAGTCTATGTGACACTCCGATCTGTCTCTAGGCACGTATGAGTAGGCAGTGTTGCAGTCTGTGTGACACTCCGATCTGTCTCTAGACACGTATGAGTAGGCAGTGTTGCAGTCTTTGTGACACTCCGATCTGTCTCTAGACACGTATGAGTAGGCAGTGTTGCAGTCTGTGTGACACTCCGATCTGTCTCTACATACGTATGAGTAGGCAGTGTTGCAGTCTGTGTGACACTCCGATCTGTCTCTAGGCACGTATGAGTAGGCAGTGTTGCAGTCTATGTGACACTCCGATCTGTCTCTAGACACGTATGAGTAGGCAGTGTTGCAGTCTGTGTGACACTCCGATCTGTCTCTAGACACGTATGAGTAGGCAGTGTTGCAGTCTATGTGACACTCCGATCTGTCTCTAGACACGTATGAGTAGGCAGTGTTGCAGTCTATGTGACATTCCGATCTGTCTCTACATACATATGAGTAGGCAGTGTTGCAGTCTATGTCACACTCCGATCTGTCTCTAGACACGTATGAGTAGGCAGTGTTGCAGTCTGTGTGACACTCCGATCTGTCTCTACACACGTATGAGTAGACAGTGTTGCAGTCTGTGTGACACTCCGATCTGTCTCTACACACGTATGAGTAGGCAGTGTTGCAGTCTGTGTGAAACTCCGATCTGTCTCTAGACACGTATGAGTAGGCAGCGTTGCAGTCTGTGTGACACTCCGATCTGTCTCTAGACACGTATGAGTAGGCAGTGTTGCAGTCTGTGTGACACTCCGATCTGTCTCTAGGCACGTATGAGTAGGCAGTGTTGCAGTCTGTGTGACACTCCGATCTGTCTCTAGGCACGTATGAGTAGGCAGTGTTGCAGTCTGTGTGACACTCCGATCTGTCTCTAGACACGTATGAGTAGGCAGCGTTGCAGTCTATGTGACACTCCGATCTGTCTCTAGGCACGTATGAGTAGGCAGTGTTGCAGTCTTTGTGACACTCCGATCTGTCTCTAGACACGTATGAGTAGGCAGTGTTGCAGTCTGTGTGACACTCCGATCTGTCTCTACACACGTATGAGTAGGCAGTGTTGCAGTCTGTGTGACACTCCGATCTGTCTCTAGGCACGTATGAGTAGGCAGTGTTGCAGTCTGTGTGACACTCCGATCTGTCTCTAGACACGTATGAGTAGGCAGTGTTGCAGTCTGTGTGACACTCCGATCTGTCTCTAGACACGTATGAGTAGGCAGTGTTGCAGTCTGTGTGACACTCCGATCTGTCTCTAGACACGTATGAGTAGGCAGTGTTGCAGTCTATGTGACATTCCGATCTGTCTCTACATACATATGAGTAGGCAGTGTTGCAGTCTATGTCACACTCCGATCTGTCTCTAGACACGTATGAGTAGGCAGTGTTGCAGTCTGTGTGACACTCCGATCTGTCTCTAGACACGCATGAGTAGGCAGTGTTGCAGTCTATGTCACACTCCTATCTTTCTGTAGGCACGTATGAGTAGGCAGTGTTGCAGTCTATGTGACACTCCGATCTGTCTCTAGACACGTATGAGTAAGCAGTGTTGCAATCTGTGTCACACTCCTATCTTTCTGCAGGCACGTATGAGTAGGCAGTGTTGCAGTCTATGTGACACTCCGATCTGTCTCTAGGCTCGAATGAGTAGGCAGTGTTGCAATCTGTGTGACACCCCGATTTTTCTGTAGGCACGTATGAGGGTCCAGTCTTGCAGTCTGTGTGAATCACCTGTCCTTCCTCGTGACCCGTTTGTGTCTCTGTGCTGCCCTCCCGGCTGTCCAACACACAGCATGCAGGAGGTTGAGCTTCCTTGCTCACGGTCTGCAGTCCCGTAGTCACACAAAAATATTCGTGCCTAGAGAATATGCTGGCGAGTGGTGAATGTAATTGCATAATCTAAAAAAATAAACCTTTGTACGTATCGAAAATGCTGACAAATGTTGGATGTAATGGCAGCATTATTTTTTAAAAAGGCGTTTGTGGGAAGAGAACATTCTGGCGAGTGGTGCAAGTAATCTCATTATTAAAAAATAACAAACATTGTGCGCATATGGAATATGTTGAGATGTGGCAGACACAATGTATTCCTGACACTGCAAGGTGACGTAGGCACTACAATTTGACGTAGGCACCACAGTGTGACGTAGGCACTACAGCGTGACGTAGGCACCACGATGTGACGTAGGGACTTCCAAGTGATGTAGGCACTACAGAGTGACGTAGGCACTACAGTGTGACGTAGTCACTACAGCGTGACGTAGTCACTACAGCGTGACGTCCAGGTGTAGAATCCCATATGAAAGTATGCTGGGTGTTACGACAAGTAGGAGATTTTAGAAAGGGGATGTTGGGGTGGGGGATGAGCGGGATGCCCGAAGAAGCAGGAGGAGGAAAAGAGAGCAGAGGGGGAGGTGGTGGAGGAGACGGGGGGGGGGGGGGGGGGCAGAGTTAAGGAAGGACGGAAGGAAGGGAGAGGAGGAGGAGGGAGGGAGGGAGGGAAAGAGGGAGGGTGGTAGGAGGAAGAGGGAAAAAGAAAAGAAGGGAGGAGGGAGAAAGGAAGGAAGGAGAAGGGAGGAAGATAGGAAGGAGGGAGGAGGAGGGAGAAAAAAGGATGGAAGGAGGAGGGAAAATGAAGGAGGGAGAAGGGAGGAATACAGGAAGGAGGGAGGAGGAAGAAAGAAAGGAAGGACGGAGGGAATGGGAAAGGAAGGAAGAAGAAGGGAGGAAGATAGGAAGAAAGGAGGAGGGAGAAAAGAAGAGAGGAAGTAGAGGGAAGAAAGATAGAAAGAAAGGAAGGAAAAAAGGACGGTAGGAGGAGATAGAAAGAAAGGAAGGAAGGAGGATGGAGAAAGGAAGGAGAAGGGAAAAAGAAAAGGAGGACGAAGAAAGGAGAAAGGAAGGAAGAAAAGAGCAGGGAGAGAGACAGGAAAGACGGAACAGGGAGAAAGAAAGGAAGGAAGAAGAAAGGAGAAAGAAAAGAGGAAGAAGCAGGGAGAAAGAAAGGATGTTCGGGGGAGGGAGAAAGGAAGGAAGGTGGGAAAGGAAAGGAAGGAGAGGGGGAGAGACAGGAAGGACGGAGCAGGGAGAAAGGAAGGAAGGAAGAAAAGGAAAGGAAGGAGAGGGAGAGAGACAGGAAGGACGGAGCACGGAGAGTGGAAGGAAGGAAGAAAAGGAAAGGAAGGAGAGGGAGAGAGACAGGAAGGACGGAGCACGGAGAAAGGAAGGAAGGAAGAAAAGGAAAGGAAGGAGAGGGAGAGAGACAGGAAGGACGGAGCAGGGAGAAAGGAAGGAAGGAAGAAAAGGAAAGGAAGGAGAGGGGGAGAGACAGGAAGGACGGAGCAGGGAGAAAGGAAGGAAGGAAGAAAACTAAAGGAAGGAGAGGGGGAGAGACAGGAAGGACGGAGCAGGGAGAAAGGAAGGAAGGAAGAAAAGGAAAGGAAGGAGAGGGAGAGAAACAGAAAGGACGGAGCAGGGAGAAAGGAAGGAAGGAAGAAAAGGAAAGGAAGGAGAGGGAGAGAGACAGGAAGGACGGAGCAGGGAGAAAGGAAGGAAGGAAGAAAAGGAAAGGAAGGAGAGGGAGAGAGACAGGAAGGACGGAGCAGTTAGAAAGGAAGGAAGGAAGAAAAGGAAAGGAAGGAGAGGGAGAGAAACAGAAAGGACGGAGCAGGGAGAAAGGAAGGAAGGAAGAAAAGGAAAGGAAGGAGAGGGGGAGAGACAGGGAGGACGGAGCACGGACAGTGGAAGGAAGGAGGGGCCACATCTCAAGAAAAAAGCGCGTGTACCGAGAGGCCTAGACTGCCTCCATGCTATTTCAAGCAGAATGCAGTAGAGTAAGTGTGGAAACTGATTATTTTTTAATTGTGGCGCTTCCTCTTTCCTGGGTAGATGTCCCACTCATCTTCCGCCTCGCTCTGACACAGCGTGGGTCAATAATGCATATGTAGTATCTACAGTGTGTCAGTTGACAGGAAGACGAGAGGAGAATGGGGATGGAAATAGGTCAAAATGTGTATTGTCTTAGTATCTACAATACG
>JAWQFJ010009028.1:40000-52500 GCA_034096865.1 Theodoxus fluviatilis | reverse complement strand
ATCGAAGACGCCATTTTGTTTTGCTGCGAAATCCTACTGCTGCACGTCGGATTGGTGATTCACAGCGCTGCGTTGCGCTGAGTGAGCGCTGAGTGAATCGCGCCCCAAATTGCCGTTCAGGAGTCAATCACATTAAGCGCTGAGTAAGCGCAATGAAGCACTGCGCCTTCTGAACTCCCATCAGGTTTAACACCCACAACGACTCAAGATTTTTCCGAGCGTCTTCTACGAAGCGGTGACACCTCCGAGAATCCTGGGCCTGCCTCTGACCAAGAAAAACAGGGATCTGCGAGTACCAGTGCTGATGACAACTCGGACATGTTGACAAGGATGGAAGGAATGCTCTCTCGAGTACTTGGCATGAAAGAAGGCATGGAACAACAGATGCACGGTATGAAGGAAATGCTTCGAGATCAATATGACTGTCTCCGAAACGAACAACTGCATACTAAGGACACGCTGCAGTCGCTCTGCGAACAGCAAGAGTACCTGAAACTCTGCTTAGATGAGAGCGAGAGAAGATCCCATGCCAACTTTCAGCAATTGATGGAGTGGACCCAAAAGATTCAGACTGAGCAGAACTGTATCAGGGAAAAACTTGACCACTTCACAATAAATTGCCAGGACAATCTCAATGAAGCTGAAAAACACAGAGAAAACTTGGAACGCGAAGCTAAGAAGAATAACGTCAGACTGTTTGGCGTCCAAGAGAAAGAAAGAGAGTCGTACTGGGACTGCCTCCGCATGGTGCTAGGTCTGCTGCAAGAGTCAGTGCCCAACGTCGAGTGGCAGGAGCGAGACGTCGTGAGGGTGCAGAGGCTGGGTCCCCGCAATAATCAGAACGGGCACGCCCGCCCCATACTGGTTTCCTTCGCCACATGGACAAGCAAACTGATGCTCCTACAGCGAGGCAGAGAAGCGCTCAGGTCCAGAGGAGTGAAAGTGTCCGGAGAACTGACCACACGACAGGCAGTAGTGCTACGAGACCTACGTAGACAGGGCCGAGTAGCCTACTACAGGAAAAATCAGCTTCACTACAGAGACGACGATGCGCCGAACAACAAACTACGAGCTTCAGAGCATGGCGATAACAGAGCCACTTTCAGCCGCAGGAGACACGAAGTAACCACAGACCACAACGCTGCTCTAAATGGAAAAACTACGAGGCACTATGAGGGGACAAAATCGGGCATGCAGTGGAATGCGACTCGACCAAAAGGGTACTATACTAGCGCAAACTTCCCACACAATTCCAGAGGCAAAAGGGATTCCCAGAAAAGACAAGTAGATGGGCGCAACTTGATCACGCTCTCCAACGCAGATTCGGAGCAGAGTCGGGTCGGGGCAAGTCATGCCCTGAGCAACCCACCTGAAAACGAGCAGCTGAAAACCATGTTTCCAGACACACGTAGTCAGCAGGACCAGAGGCCTTTTGAAGTCAGAAATGATAGTGGCTCTACCACTCCACAGGCCGACCCGGATGACTCGTCACCGGCTAAAAACATGCGGTCGCCTAGCGTCGAGACACGTGACAGGGACCGACCGGTGCGAGACATACAAGACCATGAGACACCAGCGACAGCCAATGGTGAGACAACTGACGTCAGCGTGCGGGAGACCTCCACGAGCAGCGACTCTCGTGCTGCACGCTCTGAGCGTGTAGAATTCACCCAACGCTCTCTGCTTGATTGGGTGGTGAAGGACTCGCAGCGTAAGAGCGCCGCTCATCGGATAGAGCAGACAGAGGAAGACGACTCGGGGGGAGAAGGCAACGAAGATGCCTTTTCCGACGCACGGACAGACGTTGATAGGGGTACGTCCTCCAACGTGGGTCCGAGACATGCGATAGCCGGGGCACAGGGACAGGAGAACGTGTGGCAAAGCAGACTACGCCACTCTAATAAGAGAGCGGACTCCGGGAGCCCCGCGCCGGCTCAGAACTGACGGACAGGCCGACGACCCGCTCCCAGTTTCGCTAACCAGCTCTCTGCCATGAGACCTCGCGCGACAGCGCTGGACTTGTTGTGCTGGAATGTGGATGGACTGACTGCAAGATTGTGGGAACCCGGTTTTGTGAGTTATATCTCATCTTTCCACGTTTGCTGTTTTGTCGAAACATTTACTTCACATGAGTTTGATTTTTCAATATACTTTGCTGATTACCACATTTATCACTCACCAGCAATCAAACTGTCACATCACGGCAGACGATCTGGTGGAGTTGTCGTACTGGTAAAGAAATGTTTTGCTAAGAAATTAACTCCCTTGCCTTGCAAACATGATAATATGGTTGCTCTCAAAATCGGTAGCAGTTCCAAAAAAATGTTATACTTGTGTGTTTGTACGTCCCACCAGCGGACTCTCCTTATTATAGAGATAAAACAACTAAATGTAATTTATATTTGTTAGAAGATACTATACTAGACTTGCAAGAAGCAAACCCGAACTCCGCTATATTAATATGTGGAGACCTAAATGCAAGAACTAAAACCTGGAACTTGCATGCCGATGATGACGAACTATTAGAGCATGAAGAACCGATCCCATGTACATGCCCAGATAATACAGCCAATCGGAACTCACAAGACAGCGTAATGAACCAGTTTGGTGAAATACTAGTTGACATATGCAGAGTTCACCATATATATATAGCAAATGGAAGTAATCACAACGACAGAGAAGGTAAATTTACTTATGTTTCAAAACATGGAGAGAGTGTGATTGATTATTGTCTAGTTATGAACAATGCGACTGAAATCGAGGTTTGTACAAAAGTAAACCCTAGAATAGAGTCAAATCACATGCCACTCGAGATTTTGGTAGAACAAGAAAGAAAGTTAGAAACAGAGCAAAAAAGAAACAAAAAGACATCCAAAATTATCTGGGACAAAAGTAAAGAGGAAGAAGTTGCATTTAACTTACAATCTGCCTCATTTAGAACAATGCTAAGTCGTGCCGAGGAGAACATAACTTCATGTGTGAACACGTCGGTAAAATTAATTACAGAGGCCCTACTCCAAACAATTGAATGTATGCGACACACCTTCTGGTCATCTGGTCAAGTAGAGCATAAAAATGCTGACTGGTACGACCAGGACTGCAAAACAGGTAAACATAGGGCCAAAAAGGCACTTTCAGCCTACGAAAGAGCAAATACGACGGCAGAGAAAACGGATTATATAAAATGTAGAAATGAATATAAGAAACAAATCCGCGAGAAGAAAAAAGAACATCAAAGTAAACTCCGAAACTTTCTGATGGAAAATTTGTATAACTCTGATAAATTCTGGTCAATCATACGAAAGAAATCCAGAAAAGGGGCTAAACTACCCGATATACAAATAGAAACATGGAAACAATACTTTAAAAATCTGTTCAATTATGACAAAGAAAGCACTGATATTACCTTAGACAGTGGAAGTGTTCACGATGTTCATGATGACATGCTTGACTCGCCGATAACAAGCCAGGAAGTTGACATGGCAATAGCTAAATTAAGACGTGACAAAGCCCCAGGGCTTGACGAAATCCCAGGAGAACTGATCAAACTAGCTAAAAAGCTCCTAGTCCCCTATTTTGTACTTGTAACTGTTTAACAAGATATATGATACTCAGACATTTCCTGATGAATGGAGCAGATCAGTAATTGTACCAATACACAAAAGTTGAAGCACAGTTGACCCTTCTAATTACAGAGGAATCTCCTTACTAAGTATTGTAAGTAAGGTATTTACCTTCGTGCTAACAAGACGATTGCAAAATTGGATGGATGAAAACAATAAGCATTGTATAGAGCAAGCTGGGTTCAGGAGGGAGCACTCTACTATTGACCACATTTTTACACTGCACGCTATGATATCTAAGAATGTATACGGTGGAGGAAGAGGGAAATTTTATGTTGCTTTCATTGACTACACAAAAGGATTTGACTCTTTGGAACGGCCACATCTATGGCAGGCATTGGATAAAGCAGGTATTTCTACGAAATTTATTAATATGCTAAAAGCAATGTATGATACAGTACAAACATGCGTACGATGGGAGAATAGCCTTTCTGACTTTTTTGAATGCCCCATTGGAACAAAGCAAGGTTCCTCTGAGAGTCCGACACTATTCTCACTATACATCACCTCCATTGCAGACTATGTCCGCAAACATGGTAGACATGGTGTACAAATGCAAAATGGTAAAGAGGAAATCTTTCTTCTGATCTTCGCAGACGATATTGCACTACTGTCTACAACCCCAGTAGGTCTAGAGACACAAATAGATAACCTTATACATGCATCTGAACAAATTGGCCTCAAAGTTAATATTACCAAAACAAAGGTCATGGTATTTCGGAGAGGAGGATTCCTCACCCAGGGAGAAAAATGGTACCTAAACGGTTCTAAACTAGAAGTCGTAAACTCTTTTAGATATCTTGGTTACACATTTACGACTAGACTATCAAAATCAGGAGCATTAGACAGCGCAACCACAAAAGCTAAACAAAAAACAGTTTCATTACTAAAGATGCTATGGACTCTCTACAGTCACACGCCAAATTTATATTTCAAAATGTTTGACGCCCAAATCCAACCCTTGTTGTTATATGCATCAGAATTGTGGGGACTGCAGGAACATTCAAATATAGAAAAAGCGCACATGTTTGCTTGCAAACGATTTTTAAAAGTTGACGTCAAGACACCAAATCATCTTGTATATGGTGAAACAGGAAGGTTTCCCCTAAAAATCAATAGCACTATTAGGGCCATTAAATACTGGCTTAAACTACAAAACATGCCAAATGACAGATTACCCAAGCAAGCACTCCTTATGCTGTCAAGCGCAACTATCCCCAATGAACGAAACTGGTTGAGGTCTGTCAAAGATTGTCTCTGCGAATCAGGTTTCGCCTACATATGGTACAACAAAGGGACTAATAACGAAAGAAACTTTCTGAAAAGCCTTAAGATTAGAATCCAAGACTGCTATAGACAGAGATGGCATTGTAAGATCACTGAAAGTGAACGTCTGACAGTGTACAGTACCTTCAAAGATACCTTTGAATGTGAAAAATATCTTAGTACCATAAACATAGCAAAATTTAGAGTTGCACTCACACGCTTCCGGTTGGGAGTACACGGACTTAATGGAAACAAGCTATATAGAAGAGAAGAGACAAAATGTCCATTCTGTAACGATAACAAGGAGGATGAAATGCATGTCTTGTTGGTGTGCCCCACGTATGAAGACCTGAGGGAAAAGTACATCAAAAGATACATCAAATTTATGAATACGCAAGGTTTCATATTCTTGATAGATGGACATGGGTACATAAAAACAAAACACGTCGCCATGTTTTTGCATTACGCTCTCAACCGACGTCAAAGACTTCAAGACGGACATGTTAGGCAAGTAAGATAATTATGCATCCTGGGTTTTAGCAGATAATTAGTTGCCATTGTGTAGAATAAACAAAGCAACTGATCCAATGGTATGGAGTGCGTCATCTACCATTATGTTGTTAATGATTCGGGGGAAAATTACAATGCTGTTTTCATTGTATATTGTACGACAAAAGTTTGATGTTTACCGATTGAAGTACTTTTACTGTAATCAAGAACCTTCAACGAATGATGAAAATGTACAATGTTGTGACGGGCCGTCGGCCTTACAATAAAGTTTCAAAGTCTCAAAGTCTCTCTCTCTCTCTCTCTCTCTCTCTCTCTCTCTCTCTCTCTCTTAGGAAAGCAAAGAGGGTCGAACAAGCAGTATTCAGAAGGGGATATAGCGGTGTTGATAACATTTTTGTTTTACACAGTATTATAGAAAAACATATGTGCAAGAAGAAAAATCTATATGTGTGTTATGTTGACTTTCAAAAGGCATTCGATACAGTGAAGCGACATATCCTGTGGGAAGTTTCTCGGGAAAATGGTATCAAGGAAAAGCTACTGTGTATTCTCAAAACAATGTATTAAACTGCATACTCTATTGCGTTAAAGGCGATCAGGGCTGTAGTGATCTGCTCCAAGCGAATATGGGCCTAAAACAAGGGTGTAAAATCAACCCGATACTGTTTTCTTATCTGATTAATTCCCTGGCTGATGAAGTTGCAGCCAAAAGCAAGCACGGAATTCAGCTGGTACCTAATACTCATGATCTGAGCGCACTCCTCTTCGCAGACGATATCGCTCTAATTTCCGACACGCCATTAGGCCTTCAGAACCAGCTCATTTATGGTACTTTAAAAATCTGCCGATAAGTTGGGTCTTATAGTTAATGTGGGAAAGACAAAAGTGGTTGTCTTCAGATTAGGGGGACACTTAGCTAGACATGAGAACTGGTTCCTCGGTGGTACACAGCTTAAGTTAAAGTTGTAAGTAAATACAAATACCTAAGTAATGTTTTGTCCACGAAACTATGCTCTAATGTAATACAGACATTGCATGTAGACCTAAGGCTGCACATGATGTTGGTGAAGGTTTTGAGAAAACTTGTACATGTGACTCTTCAAGTCTTCTTTAAATTGTATTGTTATATGGGGCTGAGGTATGGGGAACAGGCAATTGTAAGATTGGTGACATTGTCCATCTTAGTGCTATCAAGAGATGTTTTAACGTCTCATCCAGAACTCTAAATGATATGGTTTATGGAGACACAGGGAGATTTCCTATGCATGTAAATGCTTGTGCATGTGTTATTAAGTACTGGCTTAGAATCCTGAAAATGGAAGAAAATAGACTGCCTCTTAGAGTGTATAACATGATGCTTTGTACATCCGACTATATGAACAATTGGGCGTGTAAAGTTAAAAGCACTTTGATTGATTGTGACTTGGCGAGAGTTTGGCGGGATCAACGAGTAAATAATGAATGTAAATTTCTTAAAACTCCAAGGGAGAGACTGATACATACGTTTTATATGAACTGGAGTAGAAGACTAATGACCAGTGATAGATATATGTTCTAGAGACAGTTTAAAAATGCATGTCTGAGTGAACAATGCCTCTATGACTTAGACAAAAAAAAAACTTTAGAGACACATACATAAGATTTTGTATGGGCATTTCAAAATTATACTGCCACAAACTGAGGTATGCAAAAGAAATTGTACAGAAGTCATGCACATTATGCAGAGAACAATATGAAACTGAAACTAATTTTCTACTCCTATGTCCAGTCTTATGCAAATTGAGGGAGCTTTACATACTGAAATACCTCTAACTTGTGCTGACCCAATGGGTGTTCTGATGTCTTCCCAAAGTAAGTCTATAATAAGAGCAACGGATATATATATATATATATATATATATATATATATATATATATATATATATATATATATTTGTACAAGACCTTAATGCGTAGAAAGAATGTTGCGGAGCGAGATAGCTTTTACTTAGATTGACACAACAAGTCGTAACCTACCCTGCCGATGGAAAGTGTACGCTGCTTTCTCTGCCTTTAACATGCCTTGTGATGTACCGTTATGCTTGAAAAGAGCCGGTGGCCTACTCAATAAATTTGTTCGTTCGTTCGTCCTCCTCTCTCTCTCTCTCTCTCTCTCTCTCTCTCATTCTCACTCTCTCGCCCTCCATTCTCTCTCTCTCCCTCCCTTCTCTCTCTCCCTCTTTCTCTTTCTCTCTCTCTCTCTCTCTCTCTCTCTCTCTCTCTCTTCCCCCCCTCTCTCTCTCTCTCTCTTTCTCTCCAATCACCACCATCTCCACCACCATCACCTCCACCACCTTCACCACCTCCATCTCCACCACCGCCGCCACCTCCGCCACCACCTGCTCCCCCTCACCTGCTCCCCCTCCACCACCTCCACAGCAGCACAACCACAAGTGAAAGGACTCCCCCTCTTCCTTTCTGTTCCCTCCACCACGCTTGCAGGCTGCAGGAGGGCGGCGTCTGGCTGGGTCTGTACGAGAGGAACACGACGGGCTTCGCGTGGCAGGACTGCCAGGAGATGGGCACCTACCATCCTTGGGCCCCTGGACATCCTCAAAGCGTGGACGGTCAACAGTGCGTCTTCTTGGACAGCAACGCCACGTGGTTCACTGCCAGGTGCAACGAGTCCCACTTCTACGTCTGCCAGCGCTCAGAGAGTGAGCAGACTCTGACCCTTGACCCTGGCCGTCTTGACCCTTCGTCTCACTTTGTGTTTTGTCCTTGACCTCACTTTACCTGTCACCTTTCAGTGGACTTCAGTCGAGAACCCCCGGTCGCCCTGTGATGTGTCCTTGACACCTCTGTGGGCCTCTTCGCCCTTTCCCACCTCTCACATCTGTATTCGTCTTTGGTGGTTTGTATCTCTCTGGTGTTGTGTTGTCTCGTTCTCTTCTGTCCCTCCCATCCCCACGTCGATTCCATTTCCATTTCCTCTGTGCGAATCCAAGGCCTGTCTGTGTTCTTTCTTTACGGTGTTGAGACCTATTTAGTTGGGTTTCTCTTTGGTTGCAACTAGGGTATTTTCTGCTTTACCCAGCAAGGTTTCGTCTTTACTATACATGTATATTGAGGTAGCAGCCAGTAAAAAAGACAACTGTTTCCAAGACGCAACACGGTGCAGTCGGATGAGGTTATCCATGCACATGTCTCTGCAAACATAAAACAAAGTAAAATTTGAGGAGCTTGCAAACTTTGAGTCAGGCAGTATACAATAACGATGTGTTCGAGGTACATTCTATAATGTAAATCACGGTGCCGACAGAATGTTTTCCAGCAGTGGATTGCTGCAGCTTGCTTTTCTGCTCAGAACTTTAGGTCGGCTTGTGTGGCGACTGGTGTAACACAGGAGGTGATTTTCCTAAAAGTACGATACTTATTCTGGTCAAAGGGAATCGAAAGGGAATTTCTAGTGAGTTTCTTTTTACCCCAAGTGATCTCTGTAATCATTCATAAGTCGGTATCAAAATGTGGATGAAAACACAGATAACGTCTGGTTTTGGAAACATATTTATCACAAAAACTGACTGATTGTACGTTGCTTTTAGTTATAGCAATCGCTATTTTAAAAAAAAGAGGTTCGATTCCATTGGACTAACATATCATGCCTCTTTGGCAACGCATCGGTCGGCATGCTGCAAGACCGAAACCAGTTCAGCACTTTTTTATATGGTCGTGTTTCTTTGTGCACGTTGAATTTCCAAGACAGATGAAGCTGAGTTTCTGAGTGTCGTTTGCAGGCGAGTGCTGGTTCGAGCCTCTCGAGGAGACAAAGGCAGTGGCGTCCTCATCCTACCCCGCTAACGTCACCACCGACGCGAGCGAGTGTGCCCGGATGTGTCGCAACGCCTTTGACAACGGCAACGAATGCTGGGGCTTCTCCTTCCGGTCAATTGACAGCCTGTGTCATCTGCACTTTAGTGCGGACGCCACTGCCTTCACGGACGCGAGTTCCATGAGTGTCACCCTGATGACGCACAGCAACTGGACTTTCTACAGGAAGATCTGCATGGCAGGTGGGCTGTCGGCAGGGGATTACCCGTAGAGAGGAACGAACGTGCGTCTTCTTTCCGCCTGTCTGAGAGTGACAGCACTAGAATACAGTGATTGGAAGAGTTAGTAATAGCGGATGTTGTGGCGATAGATGTGGTGGTGGTAGGAGTTGGAGTAGAAGACATCCGTTGGTCACTCATGACCACTTTGTAATGAACACAAACAAAGGTTTGTGCAAACAGTCCTTTTTGGGGGGTAGGGGGGGGGGGGGGTGTTGGTGGGGTTGAGAGGGGGGAGGGTTAGTACGACCCTTCACACGGGTTCTTTTTAAAGTGAAACCAACTCGCACTCACACAGAGCAGTCACCTTACCTCGCCTGCAAGCAGTCACCTTACCTCGCCTGCAAGAGTTCATTGACCACAGGCGAACGACTGACTACGCTGAAGAGGGCATCTTTTTTCAGACTTTGATTTGGCGTACTGTCTCGATCTGTTGGCACTTGTGCGAGGCGATTACAGAGGTACTGCGGTTCAGTCCCTAATCGCGCAGACCTGACCGTTGCTTTCCATCATGTATGACCAAGGAAGTGAACCTTTGAGTCGTCAGATTTTCCATTGATGGCCGGTCATTGTCTACTGTGGCAGGACAGACGCGCATTGTGTGGCGGTCTCGACCACAGTGGACGTGTAGTGGACGCTGTCCAGTTTCCCAGAGGCCTTCATTAAAAGACAATTGAGAAGTGTTAGAGACCCACCTTTTTTCAGTCGTGCTATTTCATATTGAAAATGAAGCATCACTGAAAATTTCTTGTTACTGAGGAAAGCAGGCAGTATGTGCGCCGCTGTTGCGCTGGTTGCTGCCCCTAGCGTCGAGGTGGTTGGAAAACATGGGCGCGTTTGTTAGGCCCCAATTCTCGAGATTCTCCCTGAATGGCTAGTCGAGGGCGAGTGAGACGATCCTACAGCTATAAAAACGGCAAATCATCAACTGGCAAGGCGGAAGAACATGGCTGCATCCTGGCGCCAGAGTCGGTGAAGAAGTTGCCGATAGACGAAATAACTGACGATTCAGATATCACATCAGTTTTTCACTTCATAGAACACCCCATGGTGTCATATATAATGGCACGGGAACTTTTTCATCGAAAAAAAAAGCAACCCGGGTTCAACTGTAGACAATTTCGTCAAAAATATTAGGCCTCGATTCATTTCGATCAATTCAAGGGACATAATTCATAGAGCGTACGTATACGGTGATGCGTGTTTGCAAGCGAAAAACAAAATTTCGGCAGTGTATGTCCAGAAATAACCTATACACCTACTCCTCTAGATATGCAAATGAACACTCGAACAGCAAACAATTCCGTGTACGTACACTTTTCCATTCTCGGACCCTGAGAAGCACATTACAGGCACTGTTATCTCCGAACATTAGCCCAACTCGCACTGTCTCCGCCATTTTGATTCATCCGGGTCACTGCAGCGGGAAGCATCGAGGGAGCTCCGGACCTCCCTCAGCAATCTCACCTTCACGGCGAGTGTGTCCTTATGAGCTAGGAACGTAGAAAACGCCTAGCCCTCGCGATTCTCTCGAGATTTTGGGCCAAACAAACGCGCCCCATAAGTCACGTCATCCAAGCAGGGAATGAACCGTGACATGCAATGAACCCCTCGCATCGCTCCGCGCAAACCCGATTCTAGGATAGAAAATACTCTATCAGAGTATTTTAAACTGTTGATAATTAAAACGGCAGTCATGAACGGTTTCCTACAATGACAGCTCGGGAAATCGGTTGTCCGACCTACACTCACCTCACCCACACGTTTTGACCATGGTGGTGCTTATCTCCCTAGAGTTTAAGCGCTGTTTATTTTTAAACGCGAGTCGCCTTCTCTCAAAGACGCCACGTAGAAACTGCCACATGGGAACTGCATGACGGGTACACGCGCATCGATTGGCTGGCGAAGAGCGCGGTGGGGGGTGCTGCGAGTAGTTAGACCTGCGTTCCGTTGTACTCTGCATCATCTCTGCTTTGATCTCTGTCATCGTAGCAAACCGATCCCAGCATTCCTGCAGTGACCTCTCACCCAGTGGCAGTTGTAAACTTTCTGTCAAAGTCGCGCAACAGCTGGAGCATCTCAGAGGGAGCTCTAACTGCTTCACACTGGATTGCGCCACCTGCTGTGCCAAGCAACAATTCAAATACGGCACCCGTAGTCGCATTTGATTGGCTCAAACTAAACATCGAACTAAGTGGAAGTCACTTCACGGACTTGCAAGGTAAACATGCTTTGAGCTATGGAAGTAGCAGACGTGCCGATTGCTATCAAATTTAGAAGAAATTCATATCATAGTGCTCACATCACTGTGGCAGATTGGATTGTATGCCACGGTTTGTTATCTGTAGTAAACGTCGGCATTTAGGCTACACATGTTTACCCATGCCTGTAACGAAGTAGCAGACGACACAAATTTTGGGATTTCCCTTGACCTTCCTTTATGACTGGGGATGATTATCTCCGTCCTATTATCAATGATACTCGACCCTAATGCTTTTATTAAGTCGTATCTTTAATCAAGAGGGGAAAGATTAATTGTTAAATCATTTTGGGGATTCGTGTATTCAAAGAGGGCCTCCAAAACCCTCGACTACCAATGATGATGTGCTTTTAAAATCATTAAAAACGCCAACCAATCAGAACTCCACAACCTGCTACTCTTCGTAGCAGAGATGAAGTAGGGTACAACGGAACGCAGGGTCCCTGTCTGACACGAATGGGAAAGGTCAATCAACCACGCAAATACCCAGCTTGGAAAAGTTGCATTCGTCAGTGTAGGTGGTCATTCGCCTTCGGTGTATGTACTCTTGCAGGGGCGACAACACATGACTGCTCGACGGAGAGCAACGACCTAGCCATTTTGTAAACAATCACAAGTAAGGGAACGCGATTATGCTTTGTTTGTAAAAGTGCGCTGATGATTGCTGATTGCGAGACCAAAAACAACAGTCTGAAGTTTCAGTATCGATATATTTCCGCGATTCATCCGTCTTCGTTCGAACTTTTATCCACG
>JAWQFJ010009028.1:0-35000 GCA_034096865.1 Theodoxus fluviatilis | reverse complement strand
GAGAGAAAGAGGAGAGAGAGATAGAGAGAGAGAGGAGAGAGAGAGAGAGAGAGGAGAGAGAGAGATAGAGAGAGAGAAAGAAAGAGAGAGAAGAAAGATAGATAGAGAGAAAAAAGATAGAGAGAGAGGAGAGAGAGAGAGTGAGAGAGAGAGAGAGAGGAGAGAGAGAGAGAGAGAGAGGGGGGGGGGAGGAGAGAGAGGAGAGAGAGAGGAGGAGAGAGAGAGGAGAGAGAAAAGAGAGAGAGAGAGAAAGAGAGAGAGAGAGAGAAAGAGAGAGAGAGGAGAAGAGAGAGGAGAGAGAGAGATAGATAGAGAGAGACAGAGAAGAGAGAGAGAGAGAGAGAGAGAGAGGAGAGAGAGAGAGAGAGAGAGAGAGAGAGAGAGAGAGAGAGAGAGAGAGATTTTTAATGCAAACGTCGATGGAGTTGTAGAATTAGTGCATTTAGGCTCACCGCCGCTCAGGGTGTTGCCTATTCTGCCGCAGGGCGCCTTCACACATGGCAAGCTTTCCTGCAAAGACACTTTTCACCTCACATGTTGTAAGTCCCGCAACTCGCTTTTTTCCTCATTAGGCGTGGATTTCAGTGTGACTGCACGAGAGCAGATGCTAAACTCGATTCACATGTTATGAAAAATTCAGTGTTGTTTACCTGTCCAGTCAATACAACTAGAAATGTCCAGAATGCACTCCGTGGCCTTGATCCGCTCAAGGCACGATAGATTTCACGTGTACCATATAGCCGGGTATGAATGCCATAATTCAATAACATGTGTTGTCCGACCGTCAGTCCACTTATTACTCGCTGCCTTGTTGGTTTGATGAAAACAATTGTAAGTCACATGCAAGAACCCATATGATTGACTGTTCGAAGAAACTATCCTTGCCAGCGACAAGAAAAGTAAAACTTTGTTCCATTTGTCGGCAACTCGAAAAAAAACACTGTTTTGCGACTTGCAAACGCCATCTTTGCAATGGCAAGTGGAAACTTGCCAGAGGCTACATATGTGTGAGGACGCTCTTTCGTCACTAGTTTTGGGTAGGAAAGGTGTTCTGTCTATGTCGTAGAGACTGCCTATGCTGTTGTATAGAATCAGTTATTCCTCACATTTTTGAGGTGATCATTTTAACATGTCTGTTTTGTAAGGTTTGCATTGTTTTCTGACACGAAGCATTTTCATGGAAATGAGCAACGTGTGATTGTATATTTCCGTCCAGAATTAGGCGTTGTTGCACGTGAAAAAAAAGTGATTCACGTTATACTAATGAACTTTTAGTGTACAACACAAGTACTTTTTACGAATTTCTCATGTACAGTGTGTACTGTTTGTGCAATGTAGACGTATCGTTCACGTACTGCTTGTGTATTGATCATGTACTGCTTTTACATCGTGCATGTAATGTTTCTGCATTGGTGTTGACACGTTTTTGTGCTGCACGTGTCCTGTTTCTGCACACTTTGTGCAGCGTGCAGTACGAATGGTGTCCCCGGTCTCGGCATGCACGAGTACAGGTGCGCTTCTGCTTTGGGGAAGGCAGCTATGGCTTCTGTCCCGCCTTTCCACCTTTCCTTCTCACCTTGGTCTACTTCGTCCTGACATTCAACAGGCGCGTCCTGCCTCCATCCCTCGGCTGCACGTGCGCATTGAATCGCTACACCATTCTAGCCCACAAAGCCTTTGCCTGCCGGTGAAAGAGTCTCTAGCACATTTCATATCACGTGATGGAAATAGCATTCGTCGGCGTAATTAGGTACATTATGTGTGTCCTCCAAGGCATCCGGTATTCGCCTTGTGCAAGGAGGTGGATGGCTGTGAAAAGTGCGTCAGGTGTATTTCAGAACCACACACCCTAAAGGGGACCACGCCAATATTTGCAAAGGGCGCGGCGGTACACGCGGCTCTCCACCCTCCGCTCCTGCCGACACGTACCACAAACATCTGGGAAAGGTTCGCGCTCGATTTTCATCTGTACCCTGGCATTGCATCGATTGATTGCCTTGCGCCCAAGGCTTGGTCTGCACCCTTAGTGCACGTTTGCCTATCAAAATATGCATCTGCAGGAAAGGGGGGGGGGGGGAGTTGAGGGGGTTGGGGGGGGGGGGGGGGGGGAGAAGGATGTAATACAGTGGAGTTCGGATATATGACGGGTGTTTGTCCAGCCGTTTGACCCGACATATAAGCGGACCTGACATATACGTGAAGTTAGGGGTCAGGGTCAAGGTCAAACTTCATCAGCAGAGTTTTTTTCTCCGTGAGCCCGCCTAAACTTTATGCCCATCCGGTTCTTCCATCTAGTCAACCAGCTAGAGCTCGGGGTAAAGTCTGAGCCCAAGCGCTCTGCAAAAATCTTTAGATTTCGCCATTAGCATAGGGCCTGTGACAGTCTGTTTTTTGTTTCTAACTGCCGATAATCACGAGCCAAGGGCCGACTCAACATCATCGTTTTTGCCGGTTCGTTTTCGTTTTCGCGATTTGTCTGGGATGGTGGCAGCGGTGTCACGAATTTCCGCTTCATTTGCTATGATCCTCTCGAGTGTTCTCATCGAAATCCCCATCTCTGCAACAGGTTTTTGTCTTGGCACTCCGGACTTCATTCTGTCAAGCATTTTCAACTTGTCAGCTACTGAGAGGTTGCTCCTTTTCTTTGGTGTGGCCATGTTGGCAGAGTTTGAGCAAGGAATGACTGTCTTACACTTGTGAGAGTGAGAGAGTCTAGCCTGTGAACACTTCTCTCACCCTCTCGCGGCGTTGCTGCCTTCACTGTGGCGGGTAGATTAGTTGTCAAAGTTGTCACATCCCGTGCGTTCAAGACGACCTACCGGTAGCCTACCGGTAGCCTACCTACCGGTGTGCCATCTTGAACGACTCGTTATGACCCAACGGTAGCCAAGATGGCTTCCAAGATGCCTTCTCATCGCCGCGGATTGCGCTTCTCAACCAAATGAGTAAACCAGCAGCTGCAGACTAGTTGTTCCTTGTGGAAGCTGATGAAATACGTTAAGCTGTAGCTGTGCATGAATGCTCGACATCGCTCGAATAGAAATTTATGTCAAAACGACAGTGCTGACTTGGTGTAAGCAAGAATAGTTCGATGCTATCTTCAAGGGAGGTAACATCACAAACCAAGGGCTAATGTAAGAAATAAGAGTTGCTTCCCTTGAAATTGTTTTGCCGTCTATCGTTGAAATGTTTGCTCACATCTTGCCCGGTAATTATTTCAGAGCAGTTATTCTTTTAAAAAAGAAAAGTACAATATCAGCCTACCTTCTTGTAACGTCTCGCATAGGCTGGGTAATAATCACAGGTCGAAATGCGTGCCACAGCGCATATTTGTGATGTCGACTTTCTTCCTTTCCCCGAAGGCAGCCATTTTGGCTATACACGCGCAACGGCTCTCCGGCGCGGTACGTACCGGTACGTACCGGTAGCCGTAACAAGTCGTTCAAGATGCTACCGGTACGTACCGGTACGTACCGGTAGGCGTCTTGAACACGCCCTTGGTCTCAGCTGACCCGCCATATAAGCGTGCTTGCCGTCATCAGACCCGACATATAGCTTCCTGAGTTTTTAGTCATACAAAGAAGGGACGGATTCCGTCCAATGGGGTCTCCCGACATATAAGCGGACTCCGACATATTATATGCATGCCGTCATATATCCGGACTCCGCTGTACAAGCGGGGCGCCGCGAGCGACGACACCTGTCAAAACTCTGCTCTCGGAAAGAAGAGGAATCGCCAGTAGGCAACCGAGACGGGCACAAAAAGAGATAACTAAAAAACAAATACTATAAAGACTGCTTTGGGAAAGATTGATATCTGTGCTTCACTGTGCACTTCCTGAAAGATGCATACTACTGTTTGTCGTCTCTGAACGACTGAGCGGGAGGGCGGAGTCACGCCTCAGTATCTGGGTCACAAAAACATCTGCATGGAGAGCTTTTTCCGGATGTACGTGGGCAAGCCTGCCCTTATGCAGTGCTGTGCCCGCGGCTGTTTACCAGGGAGAAGTTTCAACGCGTCCGTTGTACAACTAGAGTCTTCGCACCGTGTGTGTGGCGTGTCCTACTTCCACGCGCAAGCTGACGTATCTGCAGAAAAAGTCCGTGTTTGAGAAACTCGAGAAATCACGCTGGAAAATGACAATTGACTAGCTTTTCTGTTCTGCGGTTCCAGAGAACAGGCATTCGATGAGACCTTGGCACAATTCTAGTTGTGCGATCCATGAGAACAAATAGCCGATATTAAAATATTTGCATATTTAGAGAGCAATTCCACCTTCACCCCTTCAAGAAAGTATACAAACAAAATTACATTTTTGTGATAGTTGCGAACATGTACTTAATAAAAAATATAGGCACGATTCCACTTTTGGGATACTTGAGACCAAACGTTCGATATCGTTTACACACAAGTCCGATTGCACTGTGCTTGAGTGTGCACATATATGATAAACACAACACACAATTGCAGTGTTCAAATGCTTGTCAGTGCAAGACAAGATGAACCACACACACGATTCCAAAGTTGCCACATTTCAGGGCACGCACACACATGCACACGATTCCAAAGCTGCGACGATTCAGGGCACTTACACACACACACACACACCCGCACCACACACACACACACACACACACACACACACACACACAACACACACACACACACACACACACACACACACACACACACACACACACAAACACGATTCTAAAGTTGCGACATTTCAGGGCACACACATGAATACGATACAAAAGTTGCGACATTTGAGGCAACACACATGCATACGATTCCAAAGTTGTGACATTTCAGGGCATACATATACACACGATTCCATTGTTGCGACATTTCAGGGCACACAGGTGGTGCAGAGTACGGAAAGAGGACGAAGATCGTTGTTCTTTTATAGCCAGGTTTGTGTGTGCGCACTCTGTCGACAGTCTCCCCTCCACCGCCATCTTTGATGACTGTAAACCAGCTCTTGCATCAGAGAGATGTATGTAAAAAACGGTTTGTACACACTAATTCTTGTCACTGTTTCGCCCCGACTTATGCACGTAGATGAATAACTTTCAACTACTGCTCGTTGAGATATTTGTACATTTGTAGATGTACGTATATTTTGACTTAATAAACGCCAATTCAAAATGCTGTTTTTATTTCATTGCAAGGCTTGTTTGGTCTTTTTCACATAGCGATGCAGCCCACATTAATCACTTTCCCTCCCATTATTTTAAACGGCGACACCGCAGCAACAGAAAAATCATTAAAGCGCACCTTACTTCACAGGGAAATGATGTAGCGCCTCTACAGGTCGTCTGCAGCTGTGGCGGGCTGTCTGTACAGGGACGGGCAGAAAGGGTATAGTCCTACATTCTCTCCCCACAGCTCCACTAGGTCTTCCAAACGCAAAGCAAGCAAGCGTCCAGGGTGAAAAGCGTAGCCGTCAGTAAAAAAAAAATTGTCACATTTCTTTGTGCATGACCCTGCTGCACCTTCAACCGTCATTTATTTTCCCTTTTTCAAATCTGTCCCTACTAGAACGGCGACCTAATACCCCGTATTACTAAGGGAATTTCAATTTGTGTCAGGCCGACTGGAACGACAGGGCACAATTCTACAAAAAGACATCTCCTCTGTGTGGTGTGAGCGCCCCCTATCCACAAACCCCACCAACCGCCTCCCCTTCCCGTCACTCACTAGAGCCCGTAGGCAAGAAGATAGGAAGATTCCTTGTGAGCAAGACGTACTACTAAAAGAAAATCAAAGAGATGAGGGGTTGGTGTCAGACTATGAATCTGTAACAACAAGAGAAGGATGACCAGTCGAGTCTGGCGAAGTTGCGAAGTTGCAAGTAGGGACAAGCTTTCGGAGAATAAACTCCTTCTTCAGGCCAAAGACACTATCTAACGATATGAAAAACTACAGAAATTACATCAGACGTCAGACGTCATGGGTGATTCATGGCGATTAATTATAAATTTAGTGTAGATTCCTTCATCATCTAATAAATCAAGCAATTCGTTCGGTCTCTATTCTGTCCCGTCTCTTTCGTTGCTGTTGCCGATCAAACACGCACGTGAACGCTGCCATGTAGCGGTCAAAATAGTAACCCGTGAAAAACAGTACCCGGAAGTCATCGCAGAGTTATCTGCGAGGGACGTGCTTTATGCAATTTACCGCTCCTGCACCTGTTCTTCGCATGGAATATATTCCGACAAACGACGCATTAGTTGCTTTACGAGGTTTTGGTGCATTTGTGTAGTTTAACACATGATGTAGCGTTCAAAAAAGTTTTTCCCCGTGTAAAGCCGTCTCCCCTGCCGGAAATAATATGGGAGTCACCTCCCTGTAGTCTGTTTGTAGTCTGGTTTTATAAAACGCGACCGTTGACTGACTTGGCACGCCCGGGGAGTTATGCTAAGATCCGGCCGCGTAAATATATCTGCGTTTTGTGACAAACGTCTTGCTCGGCGGTACTGTACTCCATGCACCTTAACGGTGCGCGTGATTCGGGTGTAATCTTAAGCTAAACGACGTTCCGAATGTTTCCGACTTCGACCATTTCAGCAGCGCCAATAAACGTCGTTTAGCTTAAGATTACACCCGAATCACGCGCACCGTTAAGGTGCATGGAGTACAGTACCGCCGAGAAAGACGTTTGTCACAAAACGCAGATATATTTACGCGGCCGGATCTTAGCATAACTCCCCGGGCGTGCCAAGTCAGTCAGGCGGAGTGGCGGGTGCCGTCTCATTTTAGAGTGGAATTCTCAGCACGTCCCTCGCAGATAACTCTGCGATGACTTCCGGGTACTGTTTTTCACGGGTTACTATTTTGACCGCTACATGCCATCTTTTGTGTTGACAGAAGGTTCTCGCTCCAGCCTCAGCTCTCACTTTTCCCACCAAACTCGTGTATCCTAGCGTACGTCGACACACATAATTATCCTCGTTTACAACAATTATGCAATTTAATCTTAACGGTGTTTTCATCATAAAAATGCAATTTAAATTAATCGTTTTCGTGGCATCAGATACATTTAGTTTCGTACACAATTTGAACAGATGCTTCGGCGTGAAGGAGCGTCGACCCACGTTTCCATTTTTTTATATGTGGGAACTTACACGACCAGTTGATGCATTCAACATACATCTTTGAGAAATTAATGCTGTTCATTGCTTACTATTCCTTTGGATGGGTTTCAAGTATCCCAAAACACAGCGTTTTCTGGACGAACCACAGATAACAATGGCTGCTAAACTCGCTTTAATTATACGGCTGTACTCATCTCAAGGGTCCTGGCTGTAGTGTAATTTGGGTTGTTTTACTACATTGTTACTTGTGAAGGAACCATCACTTTCGACTCATGCATCCCTAAGCAGTGATTCTACTTGAGTAGTTGACACTTGCTCACATAATAAGACGTTACTTCTCTCTTATACATATGGACCCAGGGACAGACAGACAGACAGACAGACAGACAGGCAGGCAGGCAGGCAGGCAGACAGACAGACAGACAGACAGACAGACAGACAGACAGGCAGGCAGGCAGGCAGGCAGGCAGGTAGGCAGGCAGGCAGGCAGGCAGGCAGGCAGGCAGGCGGACAGAGACAGACAGACGAACAAAGACAAACAGGCCGACAAACAGACAGGCTAACAAAGAGACAGGCAGACAAACAGACTGGCAGGCAGACAGGCAGACAGGCAGGCAGATAAGCAGGTAGGTACTTTATATTCATTTTCCACAAGGACATCTTTTAGATCCAACAGGACAACTAAAACAAGTTCCAAGAAAAAGTGGTATGAAAATTCAGGTTCAATACGAGTGAATGGAGTTGTGGTCCGTAGTTACGCGCACAGTAGTCGTATGCACACACACACACACACACACGCACACACACTTACACACACACACACGCACACACACACACACGCACGCACGCACGCACACACACACACACACACACACACACACACGTATACACACAAACACACGTATATGCACCCCCACACACACATACACACACACGTATACGCACGCACACACACACACACATACACACACACACATACACACACGCACACACACACACATATACACACACAAACACACACACACACACACACGTATATCCACGCACACACACACACACACACACACACACACACACACACACACTAACAAACACACGTTTCCAGACACGGCAAAGCATCATACGCACTTTTCGAATTTGTTAGGTGCTGGTAATGGTGATTGCCTTTGGATCGCGACCTTTTACACAAAGGTGGATATTAAAAGCGCACACGTTTACCCCTTGGTTGTAGGGCTGTATTTCATATCTTTCCAACATCGTGACAACTCCAGAGGGAACATACAGCCTAGTTGCGAATGAACACGCTTAGTTTTATTTGTTATTTACCAGCTCAGCGCTCTCAGGTATGCGACTTACTCTTGCATGGGAAGAAACATGTGGGTACAGCTCTGTGCTTGGGCACGCAGCTGTAGGGGAGAAACGTGGGTACAGCACTGTGCTTGGCACGCAACTCTGAGGGAGAAACATGTGGGTACAGTACTGGGCACGCAACTGTAGTGGAGAATCATGTGGGTACAGAACTGTGCTTGAGCACGCAACTGTAGAGGAGAAACATGTGGGTACAGCACTGTGCTTGGGCACGCAACTGTAGAGGAGAAACATGTGGGTACAGCGCTGTGCTTGGGCACACAACTCTAGAGGAGAAACATGTGGGTACAGCACTGTGCTTGAGCACGCAACTGTAGAGGAGAAACATGTGGGTACAGCACTGTGCTTGGGCACGCAACTGTAGAGGAGAAACATGTGGGTACAGCACTGTGCTTGAGCACGCAACTGTAGAGGAGAAACATGTGGGTACAGCACTGTGCTTGAGCACGCAACTGTAGAGGAGAAACATGTGGGTACAGAACTGTGCTTGGGCACGCAACTGTAGAGGAGAAACATGTGGGTACAGCACTGTGCTTGGGCACGCAACTGTAGAGGAGAAACATGTGGGTACAGCACTGTGCTTGGGCACGCAACTGTAGAGGAGAAACATGTGGGTACAGCACTGTGCTTGGGCACGCAACTGTAGAGGAGAAACATGTGGGTACAGCACTGCGCTTGGGCATGAAGTTCTGGAGGAGAAACATGTGGGTACAGCACTGTGCTTGGGCACGCAACTTTGGAATCCCCGCAACATCAAATGCCTCAGCCGCGTCACACGCGTCTGCACATCAAGCGCGCCAACCACTCGACCCCCAAAACTCGAGGTAGGTGCATGATACAATGGCTCTTTTATGACATATGATGTCGACAGATTAGATACCAGTGCACACAACGTAGTACCCAATCCCTTTTGCTCGAAATAAACAGGTTCTTTCCCTCCCTCCTCTCATACTCTCCTCATCCCCAGATGTCCAACTCTCCCCAACTCCGTCACTCTACCACATTATTCCTTTTCGCCAGCCTCCATCCACATTTCCATGCCCCTCACTACCCTTTCTGCACACAAAGATGGATCCATCTGCACATCTACGTCACATCCAGCCTGAGTAGGGTTAAACTGAAACAGAATGAGCTCCAACCGAAGCAGACGAAAACCAATTTTACTTTGCCTTGGCATCTTATTGAGTGCCGATCAAAACTTCTATGGAAGACAACACAAAAGGGGATAGTCATTTTTTCTAGATGCTCGTGACTTTCTTTGCTATACGTTTTTGCCATAGTGACTCATTTGAAATAGATCAGCGGGTAGGTGTTGTCTTTCAGTTGGGTTCCTTTGGTTTTTAAATACGTGTTACTTGTTAATTTTGTTCTCACGTTGTATGGGGTTTTGATATAGTTTTCTGCTACCGAGCTTGTTTGCTTTGTTCACTTCTCTCAGGATTGTGCCTGTCAGGCAGAGGCCATAGCATGTGAGGAAGTACGTCAGTATGCAAGGCAGTAGGTCCGTATGAAAGGCAGTACGTCAGTATGTAAGGCAGTACGCCTGCATGGAAGGCAGTACGTCAGCATGTAAGGCAGTACGTCTGTATGAAAGGCAGTACGTCAGTATGTAAGGCAGTACGTCTGTATGAAAGGCAGTACGTCTGTATGAAAGGCAGTACGTCAGTATGGAAGGCAGTACGTCTGTATGAAAGGCAGTACGTCTGTATGAAAGGCAGTACGTCTGTATGGAAGGCAGTACGTCTGTATGAAAGGCAGTACGTCACTATGAAAGGCAGTACGTCAGTATGGAAGGCAGTACATCAGTGTGTAAGGCAGTGCGTCAGTATGCAAGGCAGTGCGTCAGTATGTAAGGCAGTACATCAGCATGTAAGGCAGTGCGTCAGTATGTAAGGCAGTACACCAGCATGTAAGGCAGTACATCAGTGTGTAAAGCAGTGCGTCAGTATATAAGGCAGTACGTCTGTATGGAAGGCAGTATGTCTGTATGGAAGGCAGTACGTCAGTATGAAAGGCAGTACATCAGCATGTAAGGCAGTACATCAGTGTGTAAGGCAGTACGCCAATACGAAAGGCAGTACGTCAGTATGTAAGGTAGTACGTCAGCATGTAAGGCAGTACGTCAGCATGTAAGGCAGTACGTTGTATGTGAGACACTACGTCAGTATGTAAGGCAGCACGTCAGTATGTAAGGCAGTACGTCAGTATGTAAGGCAGTACGTCAGTATGTAAGGCAGTGCGTCAGTATGTAAGGCAGTGCGTCAGCATGTAAGGCAGTACGTCAGTATGTAAGGCAGTGCGTCAGTATGTAAGGCAGTACGTCAGTATGTAAGGCAGTGCGTCAGTATGTAAGGTAGAACGTCAGTATGTAAGACTGTACGTCAGTATGTAAAGTAGCACTTTCAGTATGTACAGCAGTACGTCATTATGTAAGGCAGTGCGTCAGTATGTACAGCAGTACGTCAGTATGTAAGACAGTGCGTCAGTATGTACAGCAGTACGTCAGTATGTAAGGCAGTGCGTCAGCATGTAAGGCAGTACGTCAGTATGTAAGGCAGTACGTCAGTATGTAAGGCAGTGCGTCAGCATGTAAGGCAGTACGTCAGTATGTAAGGCAGTGCGTCAGTATGTAAGGCAGTACGTCGGCATGTAAGGCAGTACGTCAGTATGTACAGCAGTACGTCAGTATGTAAGGCAGTGCGTCAGTATGTAAGGCAGTACGTCAGTATGTAAGGCAGTGCGTCAGTATGTAAGGCAGTACGTCGGCATGTAAGGCAGTACGTCAGTATGTACAGCAGTACGTCAGTGTGTACAGCAGTACGTCAGTGTGTACAGCAGTACGTCAGTATGTACAGCAGTACGTCAGTGTGTACAGCAGTACGTCAGTATGTACAGCAGTACGTCAGTGTGTACAGCAGTACGTCAGCATGTAAGGCAGTACGTCAGTGTGTACAGCAGTACGTCAGTATGTACAGCAGTACGTCAGTATGTACAGCAGTACGTCAGTATGTACAGCAGTACGTCAGTGTGTACAGCAGTACGTCAGTATGTACAGCAGTACGTCAGTGTGTACAGCAGTACGTCAGTATGTAGAGCAGTACGTCAGCATGTAAACCTGTATGTCAGTATGTAAGGTAGTACGTCAGCATGTAAGGCAGTGCGTCAGTATGTGAAAGCAGTGCGTCAGTATGTAAGGCAGTACGTCAGCATGTAAGGCAGTTTGTCAGTATGTAAGGCAGTACGTCAGTATGTAAGGCAGTGCGTCAGTGTGTAAAGCAGTGCGTCAGTATGTAAGGTAGTACGTCAGCATGTAAACCTGTACGTCAGTATGTACAGCAGTACGTCAGCATGTAAACCTGTACGTCAGCATGTACAGCAGTACGTCAGCATGTAAACCTGTGCGTCACTATGCAAAGCAGTACGTCAGTATGCTACCTACATCCGTCCGTCCGTCCGTCCGTCCGTCCATCTGTCTGTGTGTCTGGCCGTCTGTCTGGCCGCCTGCCTGCCTGCCTGCCTGCCTGCCTGCCTGCCTGCCTGTCTGCGTGCGTGCGTGCGTGCGTGCGTGCGTGCGTGTGTATGAATGAACGAAGCCATGTTTATTGCTTAAGGTCCTATTCGCTTTATGAGCTATGTCACTCATTGTCAGGCCGCAATATTTGTCTACAAAAGTAACAGTCTAAAATAAGAAAGGATGTACACTTATGTATTTGTAAAATATGTGTACACATGCATGCATAAATGTATTCATATGTAGGGGCTCTGTGGCCGAGTGGTTAGCGCGCTGGACCTACAGTCGCTTGCGGCCAGTGGGTACGGCGTTCGAAGCTGCACGGTTCCCAGAGTCGCATCCTTGTGCAAGAGGCTTAACTCACATTGCTTCTCCCCACCCAGGAGTAAAACCGGGTACCTGTGAGGGCAATATTGACAAAAACGTAGTGCGATTAACCCTTGTATGCGGCCAAGCGCCAGCATCGGGTTGGAATATTCCTCAGGGAGCGGAGTTGGTGCTGGTCATAGTGCTGTCACTATGTTTGTTGTGAGGGACCAGTGAGGATTGATCAAGATGCCCAGTGATCCGGGGGTATAGTGTAAAGCGGTTTGAGACACAGACAAAGGGTGTAAGTCGCTATAAAAAACCACACCTTTACTTTTACCTTTTAATCATACAAATGAGTATATGTACAGTCATGCATGACAAATGTCACAAATCTTAAATAATTGTTACCCAAAACTGTAATTTGATATTCAAAAGCCTACGTGAAAGATATTACAAATATTCAAAACTTGTTTAAAAAAAATGTAGTTTTAAAGAAACCTATTATCGAAAGGTGATCTTAAAATTTATCGAAATATAAAGACTTGTAAAACTACATCAATAGAAAAAAAGGCCAAGGCAATCCAGTAAAATATGTCGAACAGTCAAAGCCAATCGAAATGAAGAACATTGCAGCTGAGGTTCAGATCGTAAAAGAAATATGTTAATTTAGTACGTCCAGTCGGATTCGACAAAGAACAACTTGTACTCTTCTCGATAACGAGGCGGAGTGGGATCTCTCTCCACCAAAAGGGGCAATATAATGTAGCTTGTTATTTATTCCGCCGTCCCAGTCCGCCTTACAAAGTTTTACAACATATTTTACTACATAGGGTCAAAGATTATAGGTTACACAAAGATAGCTCATGCCGAGCTTTTGCTCTTCAAAGTTACAAGACGCTGCACCTAGCGGCGAGAGTAGGGGTGAATCAAGGAAAGTGTACTCACACCGCTTAGTGACAAGACGGCGAAGAAAGCTGCCTGCTGATTGGAGGATTCTATTCAGGGAACCAATCAGAGGACTGCTTTCGTGTAGATATGGCGTAGATGTCTACGCTTTAGACAACTCAATGGCGGCAGCTCTCTCCAGTTCGCGCAGAAAAAGCTATATTTTGAGATACTAGAAACCCATCCGAAGAAAATGTAAGCCATGAACAGCATTAATTTATCAAAGCTGTATGTTGAATGCATCAAAAGGTATTGAAAGGTCCTACTTTTAAACAATCGAAATGCAGGTCACAAGGCAACGCTTGATCGTAAATCTAATTCTTTGCGGAAGCGGCAACTGAATTCACTTAATCGAATGATTTTCTGGCCGCAAATCACCTTCTTGACAGGTATGTATTGCTTTGCATTTCCAAAAGATATTCCACAGGGGTGTATACGTTGATAAACAAGCTTGCATTCTTAGATAATAATGAAAAATAGATCGTTCCCATTCAAACCCATACCATGTAGATCTAGGTCGAGTTGGATTTCACAACGCCTGCTACAAAAAAATGCCAAAACACCCCCATTATTGCAGCAAATCATTTTATTACACATTACACAGTAAATTTATTCACAAACATGATCGGAACGCATCAGAAACCGTCGATAAACTGGAAGTTTTACATGTCGCTAAGAGGTGTGATTACCTTTCCTTGATTCACCAATAGCTCTAGCCGCTTGGGGCACAACGTGTCTCGATCCTCACAACAATGAGCTAATGAACTATCTTTGTGTAACCTATAATCTTTGATAGGGTCTGAGGTCGTCTGCAATAATGGTAGGCCTACCAGTTGGTAGAGCTTGGGGGAGAGCAGACTTGGCAGCGAGATCTGCACTCTCGTTTCCCCAGCCAGCCTGCCTGCCTGTGTCTGTGTGTGTGTATGTATGAATGTGTGTGTGTGTGTGTATGTGTGTGTGTGTGTGTGTGTGTGTCTGTCTGTCTGTCTCCGTGTCCGTCTTTCTGTGCCCTGCTCTTTCCCTCCCGTGAAATAGAGTAGAGGTAACAAGGGTAGTTTCGTAAACCACCGTCACACACATGATCAGTGCGTTTCATTTTACAATGTCGATTCAAGTTGCAGGTCGGTATTCAGTGCAGTCAGTCCCATGTAGACTGGGATTGATATTAGAACCATTCGGAGACACCAATGATACCTATGCATGTCGTGACTTGTTATTCATCTGACCAACATCGGTGACGTGGTAGAAAATAGTCCATACAAAGGCTGAGAGGAACCATGCATGAAACGTCATTCACTCATGGATTCATTCAATGCGATCAAGGAGTGGGAAATTATCCAAACTGTAGACAGAGAAAGACTATTTCTTTAAAAGGAGTGTGTGGTGGGGTGGGGGGTGGGGAGTGGTACCCCACATGGGATAGGCAACAAGTACTGGGCGTTTGTGTTTGCCTCGTGATGATACATGACTCACCTATTTACCCTGTGCGTCGGACCATGAAAAACCACGGAGATCGTCTGCGCTCCACAGTAATTGGAAATGTGTGGTGCATGCATCCCATTAACGTGACACCCCCTGATTTTCTGAAGGTCACGGGCCACACTGAATTCAACACAAAAACTGAGGAGCGCTGGAACGCCATAATCCACTGCCCGACACGCAAAGTCCACACTGCTGAACAAGGAAAGAGCCTGACTAAAGCATGGCTGTTGGCGACAGCGTAGGCAACCCGGAGCTAGATGAGCAGGCGGAAATGGAGACTGTGTGGACGGACGTCTGTGACACTTGGAGAGAAAGTAGACGGCAAAGGTCACGAATCACAGACGCCCAAAATTCTCCACCGGGCGGCGAGGGATTTGAGTATACATACAGCCCTCATCTCATCTTTCTCAGACCGCCATCCATCCGTCCATCCGTCCGTCCGTCCGTCCGTCCGTCCGTCCATCCATCCATCCGTCCGTTCGTCCGTCCGTCCGTCCATCCATCCATCCATCCTTCCATCCATCCACCCACCCGTCCGTCCGTCCGTCTGCTTATCCATTCATCCATCCATTAATCCATCCATCCGTTCTTCCGATCATCCATCCATCCACCCACCCATCCATCCACCCATTAAAGAGCCCATGCTTCCATCCATCTATTCGTCCATTCATCCATCTATTCATGCACCCATGCAACCATCCATACATCCGTTCATCTATCCACTCATCCATCCATTCACCCGTTCTTCTGCCATCCATCCATGCAGTTAGCCATCCATTAAGCCAGCCAGCCAGTCCATGTGTGTGTGAATGTGTGTGTGTGTGTGTGTGTGTGTGTGTGTGTGTGTGCGTGCATGCATGAGGGCGTGTGCGGGTATGTGTGCATTTGTGAATATATGTGTGTGTGTGTGTGTCTGTGCATGCGTGTGCATGCGCGCGCGCGCGTGTGTGTATGCGTGCTTGTGCATGCGTTTGTGTGTGTGCATGCGTGCGTGCGTGTGTGTGTGTGAACATGAATCGTGTTAGCTTTTAGCTCATTACCGTTTCGTGTCAAATAGAAATAAATTGTCTCCCGTGCACGAAGAATGCTGGAAGTTTACAATAGGTTCTTGTGGCTCTACTGTGAGAATTCTTGAGATATCGCATATTTGTCACATGGATGTACAAGGGAGGGTGAGCAGGGGTGAATATTGTGCAGTTTTATCAAAATACCCTCCGTGGTTGATTTTAAACACAAAGGTGTGCAAGGAAGTACTGCTTGTTTAGTCATGGAGCATCCACACATAATCTTATCAGACCAAAAATTGAAGCAATCTCTCAAGTATATTATACCTGAAACAACATTGCAAATGGTAAACAGCCTATGCAAAAATACAAAATATTCTAATGCTTCTGCCAAAATGCACTGTAGTGGAAGCTACTTAAGTCTAAATTTAAATCCAAGCAATAGCATGGATGTACTCTCAAAATGTAATCCATTGATCCCGAGATACACGCACGTACAATCTAGTCAACATTGGATAGAAACACTACCAACAAACGTACGGTAACAGAGAGAGAGAGACAGAGACAGAGAGAGACAGAGATAGAGAGAGACACAGAGAGAGAGAGAGACAGACAGACAGAGACAGAGACAGAGACGGAGACAGACAGACAGACAGACAGACAGAGAGAGAGAGAGAGAGAGAGAGAGAGAGAGACAGATACAGACATACAGAGAGAGAGACAGAGAGACAGAGAGAGACACAGAGACAGAGAGAGACAGAGATAGATAGAGACAGAGAGACAGACAGAGACAGAGAGACAGACAGAGAGACAGACAGAGAGAGACAAAGACAGAGAGAGACAAAGAGACAGAGAGAGAGAGACAGAGACAGAGAGAGACAGAGAGAACGAACGAACGAACTTGTTTATTGTGCAGGCCAGCGGCCCATTACAATTGAACAAATCAACACCGATATCAGTGCATTGGCGAGAGAGGTATTCTCGCACATCCTAAGCGTTTCTTCATTCTAAGAAAAATGAATTACTTGTCACCGAATGCACCGCGTCATCCCGCTGTCTGTGTGCATGGTACAAGTAGGTGGCAATCGCTCTTATCGCTCTCGCATCATTATTTAACATAAGATGTACAAAAGGATCTGTGCTTTTCCAATCAACATACTGTGCCAAATATCTGCCCTGCAGTTCAGACAAAGCCGGGCAACCCAAAACAAAATGCCGTTCATCTTCAAATACCTCTCGGCAACCAGGACACAAAGTATCGTCGACATTTGAGGAGTACCTTAACTTATGTACAGAAAGATCACTAATATCCATTCGGAAGCGTATGAAGCAATCTCTGAACACTTTCTTATCCAATGTAAATCAATATTATTTCACACCAAAACTAGTCTGGATTTCTCATATAGCACAAATCTTTGGCTTTCCCTCAACTTGCAAAACCACCGTTCTTTGAACGTCTCAATCATTCACTCCTTCAGTGTTCTCAAAAAATTCCTTTCATCATGTACTCCCTGTGCTATCCAGATGTGCATCATATCATAGGCAGTTAAAATTCCTTTAATCTTTGTAGCCCAATTCTCACTTTTATCAACGCAAGATAACATTGCTTAATATGCAATATGTGGATATCTGTTCTCGTCCATTCTGAGAATCTTCAACCAGTACTTTACTGCTTTTATTATGGCGTTGATGTACAGAGGGTATCTTCCTGTATCGCCATATACAAAGGTGGTAGGGTTTTTTGAGCTAACATTGAGGAATTGCTTTAACATAAATATATGCACACTTTCGATAACATGGCAATCGTCCAACCCCCAAATTTCACATCCATACAATAGTATTGGTTGAATTTGCGCATCTACAATTTTATTGAATATATGTGGTGTAACATGCCCTATTTGTCTAAACAGTCTCATGAATCTCGGAGCTGCAGCTCTTCCTCTGCCTGCCAGGTCAGACAACATTGTATTTATACCAAGTTTTGTTGACAAAGTAACACCTAAGTACTTGTACGCGGACACAATCTCCAGTTTTTGTCCCGTTTGGAACCACCACTCGCGTCTCGCAATGTGACCACCCAAGCGAAAGGACATAACTTTTTTTTTCTGTGCATTTACCCGTAAACCAAGTCTGTCCGCAGCTGCTTCCATGTTATCTATTTGATTTTGTAGACCAGATACAGTGTCTGATAGCAAAACTACATCGTCAGCAAATAGGAGAACAATGATTTCGACACGGTTTGCTATCAGCTGGACCTCATGTTTCCCCTTCTCCTTAATATATTTCGCAAAAGACGTCATTAAAAGAGAAAACAGTAAAGGGCTTAATTTACACCCTTGTTTCAGACCATCAAAACACAAAAAAATCTGACATAGTTTCATCGGATTTCACACAACATTTTAGGTTTACATATAGTGACTTTAACATCCGTACCATTTTTGTGGACATGCCCATTCGTTCAAGAATACTCCACAAGGTAAGTCTCTTTACTGTATCAAATGCCTTGCTAAAATCTACAAATGCCACAAATAATTTTATTCTCCTTGACAGATATCTCTTCACCAGACCGTGCAGTACAAACACATGATCAATTGTTGAATAACCTCTTCTGAATCCCGCCTGCTCTTCACCTATGATTTCATTATCATCAACCCAATTCTGTATACAGTTCTTTAAGATGCGTATGAAAACTTTGCTGACAAGTCAAGGATAGTTATTAGGGTCCATGAGCGAGCCTTTTTTATGTAGCGGGACAATAATAGACTCTGCCCACTGCCTCGGGAATGCGCCTGCACAGAAAATGGGATTAAACAGTTTGTACAGGTAAGGGGTTGGAACACCTGAGGTACTCTTAATCATAATTCCAAGGATATTGTCTGTACCTGCCGCTTTTCCCGTTTTCAGTTGATTGATTGCCTCTGTTGTTTCCAAAAGAGTAATTTTTGCATCTAGCAAATCTGAGTTTTGTTCCGTAGTGTTGTCACCTAAAGACTGTATGGTTGTACACTCTGTGCCGGTTAACTCAAGTGGGGCTTCAAACACTTCCTGAAAATGTCGTACCCAAGCCTCACAGGGAATGCCTGAAGATATCTTACTTTTGTTGCGCAAGGATCGTACCTGCTTCCAAAACAGCTGTGTATCCCTTACATTATCAGATTAATCCGTTGTTAATCTTTGCCTGTATTCATTCTTCTTTTGTTCTAATAAATAGTTTCTTGTATCGTTTCCTGTTCTTTAAAAACAAGACCCTATCCAACTAAAAATGTGTTCTAAGATACTTCCGTAGACACTTTCTAGTTTCTTTCCTGCATTGAAAACATTCAGCATCAAACCATCTGCGCTTATTCCTATTTGCAGTCCTGAAAGTTTTCTTCATGAGATCCGCTGCACTCACTATTGATTCTGAAATGATTCTGGTGGCAGCGTCTACATCAACTATACTTTCTTCCAGCAAATCATTCGCTCCAGACCCTTCAAGACCTTCCCTGACCATATTGGCATAGTCATCTACTAAATGACCATTCCAAATTATTTTGGTTTGTACACTCACTTTCTCTGTCTCTATCTCCTGTGACACTGGTTGACTACCCATGGTCAATTCAAGTTTCATATGAGGAGATAGTACAGTTTCACGCACATACCGTGATCTAAACAACGGAAGAACATCCTCTGTAGCTATGATGTAATCTATCACGCTACTATCCTTTGAGCCCACATAAGTATATCTACGGGAACTTTCCTCATCTATCAACCCATTCAATATGGTCAGGTCAAAAGCAACACAAAGTGACAGTAGACTATGCCCAAATCCATTGACAATTCCATCATCTGAAACTCGTGCTTCCTCCGCCACATTTCCCAGCGTATCTCCCACACTATAATTGAGCAGATTACATGTTCCAGTCCTCGCATTAAAGTCACCGCAGAGCAATACAGAAATATCTTCATGCTTGTCTAACATCTCGTTAATGCAGCTTTCTAAATAGAATATACCATTTGATTCATCCATACTATCATAATACGGAGACGCCACAGGCGGCACATATACACAGAACAGAAGCACGTCTCTAACGGTATGCAACAAGATCTTACTCACTCTGAACACGATGAAATAATAGTTACATTTCAGTCTGACCATATACTTCTCCACATCTTTATGCACAAGGCACAGGATACCGCCAGATCTACGACCGCGTGAAGATAATTTTTTTGCAGGCAAAATGTTTAATGAGAAATCCTGAAAGGCATCTCTAAGATGTATATATTCTACAAAAGTCTCGCAGAGATGAACGAAAGAAAACGACTGTAGATACTGGACGAAGTCTGGGTCATCGAACTTACTTAATATTCCCTCAATGTTCCATGAAAGTAAACGAAATTCTTTTGGTAACTCAGCGTCTGGGTTGTTACCTTCATTACAGTGGGTAGATGACTGGGCCGGGCCGTGTCCCTACGTGTCTGCTCCGCTCCTCGCCCTCGCGACGGAGCGATTGAGCGGCCTTGTGTTGACAGGCTGCCTTCGTTGTTCTTTGTGGAGCTTGCCGCCTTTAAAGTAGGCAAAGTAGCCCTCCTGTCTGGCCTGGCTGAGCTCCTCGCGTTGTCGGGCAGTAAAAATCACTGGCCACCCCGATGCCCCTCTCTCGTAGCTCCCGTCTCCTCTGGAGAATACACATCTTATCCGATGATCTGACCAGTCGAGCGATCAGTGGCCTCGTTTTGCCTGCTTCAGGCCGCCCCACAAGGTGTGCTCGCACAAAATCCCTTTCCTGCAGTGGCTTGGGGAGCACGTCCTTGACCACTGTTAGCATCTTCTGCACGGACTGTTCGTAGCTCTCGCCTTCTTCCGACTCCTCGACACCGGACAGCAGAATATTGTCCCTTCGATCTCTGATTTCTTGCTGTTCTACACGTTCCGTCAGTTCACCCATCAGAAATTCCAGCCCATCCTGTCTTTCCTCTACCCTGTCTAGCTGCTCAATCTGCCTATCTATCCTTTCTCCAGTATCCACCACATTCTTCTCAATTTCAGTCACTTTCTCAGCCAATCCCCTGAAGTCTTCTCTAAGTTTTTTCATTTCCATCTCCAATTTCTCTGAAAGTTTCTTTGCCAAGGATGATTCCAAATCAGACAGCATCACCAGCATTTCTTCTCTCTCAATTGGGCCTGGATTTAAATGTATGTCCCATGCCCTCAACATAATTCCTGTCCTGTCAAAATCATAGCCACTCCAAATTGCCTCATTCACACACACAGAAGTAGTGTTCTCACCTTTCATGGCTGAGACCAAGCTCTGCGCGCAGTTCGAGGCCGCCATGCCCTGCAGGCAACAAACTGATCCCACCACAGCACAGAGAACAACCATGCGCGTCAGGAGAAAAACGGTGAATTCCGTTCCAGGGTCGTATCTTGATTCTGGGTTGTATCGTACCCTTTTCTGCGACCGATTTTTTGTCATGGCCCTCGCAATATACCGTCCTATGCGGCTTCTGTACTGCTCTAGGCTCACCCCCATGGCAGCCTCAGTGTGAGTACCGCTCACAATCACACCACCAGCGCGTATCACACAAAGAGAGAGACAGAGAGAGAGAGAGAGAGAGAGAGAGACAGACAGAGACAGAGAGATTCAGAGACAGAGAGAGAGATATACAGAGACAGACAGACAGAGAGAGACAGAGAGAGACACACACAGAGAGAGACACACAGACAGAGAGACAGAGACAGACACAGAGAGACAGAGAGAGAGAGAGAGGGAGACAGAATAGACAGAGACAGTCACAGAGAGACAGAGAGAGAGATAGAGACAGAGACAGACAGAGAGAGAGACAGACACAGAGAGACAGACACAGAGAGACAGACACACAGACACAGACACACAGAGACAGACACACAGAGACAGAGAGACACACAGACAGACAGAGAGACAGACACACATAGACAGAGACAGACACACACAGACAGACAGAGACAGACACACACAGACAGACAGAGACAGACACACACAGACGGACAGAGACAGACACACACAGACAGACACAGACACACACAGACAGAGACAGACACACAGACACACAGACAGAGACAGAGACAGACACACAGACACACACACAGAGACAGACACACAGACACAGAGACAGACAGACACACAGAGACAGACAGACACAGACACACACAGACAGACAGACAGACACACAGAGACAGATAGACAGACACACAGAGACAGAGACAGACAGACACACATAGACAGAGACAGACTGACACACAGAGACAGAGACAGACAGACACACAGAGACAGACAGACACAGACAGACAGAGGCAGACAGACACAGACAGACACAGACAGACACACACAGACAGACACAGACAGACACACACAGACAGACAGAGACAGACACACACAGACAGACAGAGACAGACACACAGACAGACAGAGACAGACACACATACACAGACAGAGACAGACACACACAGACAGACACAGACACACAGAGACAGAGACAGACACACAGGCACACAGACACACACAGACAGACAGACACACACAGGCAGACAGAGACAGACACACACAGACAGACAGAGACAGACACACAGACAGACAGAGACAGACACACATAAACAGACAAAGACAGACACACACAGACAGACACACACACAGAGACAGAGACAGACACACAGACACACACAGACAGATAGAAACACAGACACACAGACACACACAGACAGACAGACACACAGACAGACAGACACACACAGACACGCACGCAGACAGACACACACACACACACACACACATACACAGACACAGACAGACACACACTCAGACACAGACATACAGACACACACAGACACAGACAGACACACACATAGACACAGACAGACACACACACAGACACAGACAGACACACACAGAGACAGAGACAGAGACAGAGAAACACACTCACAGACAGAGACAGACACACACACACACACACAGACAGACACAGACAGAGACAGACATAGAGACAGAGACAGACACACACAGAGACAGAGACAGACACACTCAGAGACAGAGACACACAGACAGAGATAGACACACAGATACAGAGACACACAGACAGAGACAGACACACACACACACACACACACACACACACACACACACACACACACACACACACACACACACACACAGAGACAGAGAGACACAGAGAGAGACAGACGCACACACACACACACACACACACACACACACACACACACACACAGACAGACACACACACACACACACACACACACACACACACACACAGAGAAAAAGAGAGACAGAGAGAGGTGGCTGGGTGGGTGGGTTTAGTAAATTGCAAAGAGCAGTCGCCTGAGTGCATGAACGGTTCCTCGGGGGAAAAAACAGACTTTCTGTGATGATGGATATGGTGGCAAGATTCGAGCCGTAGGGTTCGAGGCTTGATGATAGAAGAGCGCGGGTATAAGACAAGTCTTAGCTTCTTTCCAAAACCATATTCACCCATGGCTACAGGAGCTGCTGGCTGGCCCAAGGCCAGATGGCCGTGGCCTGGACCGGCCCGAGACCGTAGTAATCGTGGTCTCTGGTGGTATTCTGTCAAAGCAGCAGGTAGGCGAGAGGGATGGGGAGGAAAATAATGTCATTGTGATGTCCTGTGCTCGGAACAGCTTTAACTAAGTGGTTTTCTTATGAGACAAATGATTTGCAGGGAGTATCAGTAATTTTCGTCTCTGTGTTAGCAACAGCAAGCACATCTTCGAGTAGACGGGTGCCATGAAATGTTTGCAAGAAGACTTTGAGAACACATTAATTTTCATGTGAATCTTTTGGTAATCTTGTCAACAGTGTTGTGTAGATATTACGTCTGTCTAGATTTATCCGTGATTTTAAATCGGCCGTTTTTGTGCTTATAAACGAAGTACCCCAAAAAAGATGCCAGAGAGTAGATAGTTTTTCTATTACTCCAGCCATGAAGCATTTCTACGTTCTATCGTCCAATCAGTAGGCATGATATGTATGGCTAAAGGCCAAGCCACACGAGAAGCAAAAACACGCTTTGATTCGAAGCAAAACGAAAAACATGACGTTTCGGTGCTTCGGTCCTATTTTCTTGTCTTCAGCAGGCTCAAAAACAAGAAACGTGCTTTGCAGTGTAATTTTCACGTGCCAATCAAATGATGCCGTAATGTTAGACAAAATGGCAAACTTTTTTGTCGCTTTGGTTTTTTGCTGAGAAAACTACAACAAATGATTGCATACTGGGGAAAAAACTACCGTCATATTTGGAATCTGTGTGCGTCGAAATTGAGCAACCACCGCAACTAGAGATACTTGTTATCATATCAATTTAGATATCTCGAATATGGGTCAAATGCAATAATTGACGCAGGGACACGCAATGGCTGTGCGGGCGACGGGACCTCTCTCGGCTCTTTCAGGAGAGCTAACTACTCGGTTAATTGAACTAATTCAAGAGCATGAACCACTTTGGAACGTCTGCCACCCGTCGTATCGCAATTTGTCGACGAAGCGGTCACTTTGGACCACCGTCCGTCTCTGCTTTGCAGAGCAAACTGGCGTTTCCTGCACAGGTAGGACGATGTTTGTCCGTTTCTAGTTTCTGAGCGAGAATAGATTTGATGCTTATTTATTATTATTCGACTCTTCGCAATTATCCCTACATTAATTTCTATCAATATCGATGTCATCAGTTTCATCGAGCCATCCACGTCGCTATATTTACCCTTTCGTGTGTGGCATACGTGACAAAACGTGCTTTAATGCAAAACGCGCCGAAACGGTGTTTGGTTTTGCTTCGAAGCAAAGCAGTGTTTTCGTTTTCACGTGTGGCTTGGCTTTAAGAAAACTTGAGGCAGGGTGGGACGTGGGTTTATTTTGAGCACGTTTTTGTTGACTTAGTGAAGTTGAGATCTCTCATGCACACTAACTTAGCGGTCCGGTCAAGGTGACTGGATCGTCGTCAAGGCGACGAGAACCTTGGATCCTGTGCAAGTGACTGTTTTTTACAAACTGTCAAGCAAGACGTTTGGGATGGGAGGAAGTTTGTGGTCAACAGAGCGGACTTAATCCACGCATCTTTGTCAGTGAGGAGTGGGACATGATTTGGAGGGTGTGAGGTGTTCATTTGCAAGTGTCGTAATATAAACCCGTTATTATTAAACTATAAATATGTCTTTTGTATGTTCTCTAAAGTTCATTTGTGTGTGTTTGTATCTTTGTGAATTCGGGTCAATGTTCAAATGTAGAGAAATTCAAATGCCTTCTGAGCGTGTCACAAAGAAAACCAACTCGTTACATTCGTATGCATTCGACACTCAATAAAAACCGCTGGCGCTGAACCTCCAGGTTTAGGCATTTAAAAAAAAGATCGGGTTCGAACCCGCAACCTCTCGAGAAAAGAGGGGGGGAAAAGTAAGGTTCGAACCCGCAACCTCTCACGTGTACAACAACGGGTGGGGTGACTCTCTCTCTCTCTCTCTCGAATACCATACACACATTTAAAAAAAAGAAGCTTCTGTGCGAATTCGAACCCGTACGAGCATCCCCTACAACCAAGCTTGTCCTAGCGACAAAAAATATTCGACGCGCTACCGAGTGAGCTAATCTATAAAGCTGTGAGGACCTCCAGTAAACCTGGAGGGACAAAAACCGCTGGCGCTGAACCTCCAGGTTTTGGCATTTTTAAAAAAGAAAGAAAAAAAAGATCGAGTTCGAACCTGCAACCTCTCTAGAAAAGAGGGGGGAAAAACACACACACAAAAAACACACAAAAACCAGGTCGTGTTCGAACCCACAACCTCTCGAAAAAAGAGAAGAAAAAGAAAGTTTCAGCGCAGAATCGAACCTGTTCACGCATGACCAAGAGTCCAACGTTCAACCAAATGTGCCATTGGAGAACTGGTATGACTGAGTGTTTGTAAAGCATTTATAACGTTCTTTTCCGTAAACCGCCTTGGTTCGTATTTTGCACTGTAAATTGTAGAAAAATGGATGATAGTTCATGAAATTTGAATCGTCTTGTACATTTTAGGATACTCAAGGTCTATTTCTGCCAAGTTTAATATCGATTCACTGCCATTAGGCCACGCATTTCGCCATTCCGTCAACTGACATTTTAGGGGGGGGGGGGGGGTGTTTTCGAGTTTACGACCTAAATAAATCACTTTCTTTTCAAACCTCGATTCTGAAAATTTGATACATTCAATCGGACCTAACTTCCAGTAAGTGTGCAAAATGTCAAGAAATCCGTCCAGTAGTTTTTGAGATATCAGCCGTTAAGTCAGGACTGACAGACAGACATACAGATAAAAATTACGTCACATTATTCGACGTCAAATGATCACGTCACACATTTTCCATTTTGCCATTCCGTCAATAGTCATTTTAGGGGGGTGTTTTCGAGTTTACGACCTTAAAAATCACTTTCTTTTCAAACCTCGATTCAGAAAATTTCACACATTCAATCGAACCTAACTTTCAGTTAGTGTGCAAAATGTCGAGGAAATCCGTCCAGTAGTTTTTGAGATATCAGCCGTTAAGTCGGGACAGACAGATAGACACACACACACACACACACACACACACACACACACACACACACACACACACACACACACACACACACACACACACAGACAGATAAAAACCGCTGGCGCTGAACCTCCAGGTTTTGGCATTTAAAAAAAGAAAAGAAAAAAAGATCGGGTTCGAATCCGCAACCTCTCAAGAAAAGAGGGGGGAAAAAAACACACACACACACACAAACACAAAAAAACCAGGTCGGGTTCGAACCCACAACCTCTCGAAAAAAGAGAAGAAAAAAAGTTTTAGCGCAGAATCGAACCTGGTCACGCATGACCAAGAGTGCAACGCTCTAACATATGTGCTATTTGAGAACTGGTGTGACTGAGTGTTTGTAAAGCATTTATAACGTTATTTTCCGTAAACCGCCTTGGTTCGTATTTTGCACTGTAAATTGTAGAAAAATGGATGATAGTTCATGAAATTTGAGTGGTCTTGTACATTTTAGGATACTCAAGGTGTATTTCTGCCAAGTTTAATATCGATTCACTGCTATTAGGCCACGCATTTCGCCATTCCGTCAACTGACATTTTAGGGGGGGTGTTTTCGAGTTTACGACCTAAATAAATCACTTTCTTTTGAAACCTTGATTCTGAAAATTTGATACATTCAATCGGACCTAACTTCCAGTAAGTGTGCAAATTGTCAAGGAAATCCGTCCAGTACTTTTTGGGATATCAGCCGTTAAGTCAGGACTGACAGACAGACATACAGATAAAATTACGTCACGTTATTCGACGTCAAATGATCACATCACACATTTTGCATTTCGCCATTCCGTCAATAGACATTTTAGGGGGATGTTTTCGAGTTTACGACCTTAAAAAAATCACTTTCTTTTCAAACCTTGATTCTGAAAATGTGATACATTCAATTGGACCTAACTTCCAGTAAGTGTGCAAAATGTCAAGGAAATCCGTCCAGTAGGTTTTGAGATATCAGCCGTTAAGTCGGGACAGACAGACACAGACAGACAGACAGACAGACAGACAGACAGACAGACAGACAGACAGACAGGCAGGCAGGCAGGCAGGCAGGCAGGCAGGCAGACAGACAGACAGACAGACAGACAGACAGACAGACAGAGTCTGTAGGACCTCCAGTAAACCTGGAGGGATACAGTCTGTGGGACCTCCAGTAAACATGGAGGGATAAATCGCTTTCACTAGTTTCAGCCACCAAAATGAACAAAACTTCGTAGCGTCAGGTCTGGCTAGGAGAAAATCCTGCCTAAATTGATTGTATAGGCCGTGGAAGAGTAGTTTTGGTTTTCTTGGAGGTATGCGCTTTCAGAGTGGTCTCTATAAAATGAACGAGAAAACACAAATGAAAAAGAGATTCACTCAGACGATTCGCATTAAATGTTTAAGACTTCAATACAAAGACTAAAATGGATTAATGAATTGAATGAATGAATGAATGAATTGAAGTGAATGAATGAATTGAATGAATGAATGAATGAATGAATGAATGAATTGAATGAATTGAATGAATTGAATTGAATGAACTGATTGAATGAATTGAATGAATGTATGAATGAATGCATGGGTCTTTACGGTCCATCAGCCTCTGTAAGGTAGATCAAACCATTGACTACAAAATCAGCAGAGCTGGTTGGAGTAACAGCAGGTCAGACCTCAAGTTATTTGTCTTTAACAAATCTCTGGGAAGAAGCAGTGGGTCTATTCATACCCCCAATCCACAGGGGATTAACATAATAGTTAAAACAAAAAACGAAACAACAACAACAACAACGAAAGTTGAGCCGCTTTGTGTACAGTGTTGACTGTGTAACAAACTGAATGGAAAAGCAAAAACAATGAAATAAGTTGGAAATGGGCTGCGTTGTACACTATGCTTCATGTCTAAAAAGGGAAAACGGAAACAATGAAGACTAAAAACATGATACAGGCCTTACACAGAGGCCTGCAACGATGTGTTTGCGCCACTGACTGACGCAGCCAGGAGTGCAGTGCACTCAGTCAGGGAAGCCGCAGAACAGCAAGCTTTGCAAGGGCGTGGTCTTCCTGTCAACCGCCTTTGTGTGCCTGACGTGTCAGGACTCTGTTACAAGTCGCCTCTGAGTCTAGGGGTATGGTAATTTATCACTGGTTGGATGAGGCCTGACTTGCACTCATAACAGCCATTGCTTTCATTCGCGCTGTCTCTTTCTCTCAGAACCAGAAGAAAAGGGTCATGAGGAATCAATTAATAATGATTTAATCAAGTAATGACAAACTATAATATATTCCTGCAAAAATCAAGCATGCACAAGAAGAGTAGTTAGTACTAGGCCAACCTTAATTAATGAATATAACGTTACCCTCAGTTCCACTTGGATGACTTATCTCATGAGTCGGGGGGAAACGTTCTCCGAATGTTCGTCGATGAACAATGTTCTTACAACACGAGTTTACTGACTGTCAAGTCCAGAATTTTCCAGGGGAAGGTAAGTTCACAGTTACCGCTGAAGGAGTATAGCGGCGACGGCAGCGTTGGTGGGAACTTGTCTCTAGTCTCAGCAGACGGGGGTGATGACAACAGCATTGAGGGGGTAGCGGCAACAGCAGCTCTGGTGGGCAGCGTTGATGGGGTAGCGGCAACAGCAGCTCTCAGACATGGGACAAGGGAATTGTGAAAAATACTGAAAGTGAAGGCGCGAAGCGCCGAACTGACGGCGCAAAGCGCCAAGCAAGCTAGGGGGGTCCGGGGGCATGCCTCCCGGAAAATGTTTTTAATAGGGGAAGCCAAATGGTGCAATCTGATGCAATCTGAGCAGGAAAATTAACTTTCTAGGCTGTTCACTGAAACAGCTACTGTACAAAAAAAAGTAAAATTTTTTAAGTACTCACCCAAAATCACATGTCTGTTTTAGATTGATCTCTGCCATCAATAGTTGTGTGTTGGGTGTGCAAATACCAAAAAATTGTACATAGAAAAGTCAGTTCATTTTGTGACTGTTTATTCTTCATTTCATTGATACTCTGGGAAGTTTGCTGAAGAAATCCATCAGGTCACCACTGGAAACCTGCCTTTTCTTTGCTGGGGCCGGCACCACATTAGCTTCACTCACGGGCACAGATGACGATCTTTTGTTGATGGGGGTCTGCACCACCTTCATGGCGGAAGAAGAGGCCACCTTGGGAATACAAAACCCCGGAGTCACACCATTAGCAGTGACTGGAGGTACAGTTTCCCGTCTCGAAGCACTGACCACAGCTGATGTGGAGGGTGTGGGAGTCTGCAGCTTATTTTTAGAAGAAGAGGCTACCTTGCGGCTCCATGATTTCCGAGCAAAAGCAATGTGGGATGGTCTACGACTTCGGCCATCAACTGGAACCGTAGCATGATGAGGTACAACACGGGTTGATCTCCAGGGAGTTCCAGTGGCTGCCGAATCTTTGGGTCCGCAGACGGCGTTGTTCGATGCAAATCCAATTTCAGTGCGTGTTTGTTGGTGGTGAGATGCTTTACCAACGCAGACTTTCCATTTGTCCCGTAATTGATGATTCCTTTCTCGCACCACTTGCAAATTATGGCTTCTCCAGGCACGTCGATTTTTACGATGGAATCGCCGATCAACTGGGATCTCTCCTTGCCCTTGTATTTCACTACAACTCTCTCCGACAGCCATTGCGCTTTCCATTTGTTTTTCACACTGTCAACCTTGTCGATGTTTGCGGACTCAGCACTTTCATTTTCCGTCAACACTCGATAGGAGTAAATCGCCATTTTGACTGCTTCGACTTCACAACTGCACAAGCGCTCGGAGAATCCGAAAACGAGTATTTTCAGCTTCGGCATAGATCGGCAATGATCATGACCAATCAAAACGAGCGCAAAGTTTGGATAAATGACGTCGCAGTACTTCGTGAAACATGACGGAACGACCCGACAACCGAACTTGCAAAGGCGCCAAAGTCCACCCCACCCCCCCCCCCCCCCCCCCCCCCATTTTCTCTTCGGATTTGCGTCGATCTCAGAAATGACCCATTGACTTTAAAAAAATACGGAAATCAGTATAAATACGGATCAGTCCCATGTCTGAGCTCTGGTGGGCAGCGTTGATGGAGACTCGTCTCCGTTCATAGCAAAAGGGTCTTTGACAACAGCGTTGATGGTCAGGCACCTCTGAGACGAGTTGGAGGGAATACTCTGTCTCAGCAGAGACTTCGGGGCGAACCTTGTGCTCTGCTTGTGTGGTTAGTCCGAAGTGAAGAGGTCGACGACTGTTGTTGCTTTTCATGAACCTGGATGCTGAGTGGCGAGCCACTCCTGTGTGACACGCCGGGGTTTGACTGCGTTGACTCCACCCACATTTTGGGAGACAGCTGCAGTCCCAGCCTAAATTGTCGTTGAAATTCGTATAATTAACTACTCCCTGGGAGGGCTAATGTTCTAGCTCTCCAACAGGACCCTGACAGAGCGCTTCCTTAATGCTTGACACGCCACGCTGGCCTGCACCTGCACTTGGACCTCAAGATAACAATAGCTACCTTCTCTTCCAGTAACCCTAACTTCAAATGTGGCTTGGTGCACAGATGGGCCTGGTGGACGATCGCTGCATTCTCTATTCATTCCCTTGATCCGCTTGGCTGAGCTCACAGATGGGAGACCATCACAACTCGGCATGCGTTCCTGTTATAACTCGTTGACAGGTGCTTACACCACACGACGGATTTTTTTGCCGTCATGCTATTCCTCTCAGCCTTCCATTCCGTGTGACCCCACAATGACTCCGCCCTCCATTCCGCAGAGAAAGACGTCGTCCCTATGTTCCCCATCTTCTACCTCCATTTCACTAAAAATTCGAGAGAGAGAGAGAGAGAGAGAGACAGACAGACAGACAGACAGAGATAGACAGAGACAGACAGACAGACAGACAGAGACAGAGAGACAGAGAGACAGAGAGACAGAGAGAGAGAGAGAGAGAGAGAGAGAGAGAGAGAGAGAGAGAGAGAGAGAGAGAGAGAGAGAGAGAGAGACAGACAGACAGACAGACAGAGACAGAGAGACACATAGACAGAAAGAGAGACAAAGAGAGACAGAGACAGAGAGAGACAGAGAGAGGCAGAGACAGAGACAGAGAGACAGGGAGAGAGAGAGAGAGAGAGAGAGAGAGAGAGAGAGAAAGACAGAAACAGAGAGAGACAGGAAGAGAGAGACAGGAAGAGAGAGACAGGGAGAGAAAGAGAAAGAGAGACAGAAAGAGATATTTGTTTTTTACTGGACCCCTATTCCTCTCATTAGCAAGTATCTTGTGTTAGGAATAGTAAAGAAGATGTTTACGTTAGTTCAAAGTTTGCATTGCTAGGCGGATCGTCATCTTCGGATCCTTCTTGATCTAATCTAACGATGATTTGTGTAACTCAGGGTCAATATATGAATCCTCGTTCTGATACACATCCTCTCCATCTTAATGCGTGACACTGTTGTATCGACGGTTTGTTATCGTCCACCAAAAAACATCGTGAGAAACTTAGATTTTCTGGAGAAATGTCAGACGATATCAATGTTAGCTCAGCAGTGTCCCTCCGAATTTCGTAGGAGAGGTGTGGCATTTGAGTCCGTATACATACGTGCGCTGGCGTCTCGCACTTGCATAGGAAATGTTGTTTCGATGTGATTGCTGTGATATCAGTGAAACGATCTCAATGCCATATAATTGCTTTGTCAATCTTCACAACGAAAGAGTGATTAGTTGGTTGAATTCAGAGTCGACCTTCTTGAAATCATTTTTTCAATTTGATTATCTACTTTAATCAAAGTCAGCAGTAGCTATTTGCAGCCATGTTACAACGAACACTTCGGCGTTAGTCGGACCTAACGCCTACGATCACCTTGTCGCAACGTTACGACAACGCTCGCTACTAAATCTGGGGCCGTATGCAAGAAAATGGAATAGATTTATTTCCGAATAACACAAGAATAGGAATAGCCATTCGGTATGCAGGAGGCGCAATTTCTCAGGGAATAGCTATTCCAGGATCTTATGGGAATTTCCCACAACTCGCGCATGCGTATCCGTCGAGAACGTACTTCCCGCCGAGCTCTCATACTCATAGCGTATTATGAATTTTTTAAGCGATCATGGAAGTGCACCACAGAAGATCGAGGAAATCTATGCACAATGCATGATTGATAAACTCGTGTTCTTGTACAGAAGGAGCTTGAATTCTAATATGGGTGCCGTCAATTGCTCCAATCGCATTTGAAAAGCCATTTCGCTGAGAAAAAAAGAGTATCTTCGTCTTCGCAGCCTCTTCCAGTGTTGGTAGTAGGACCCAGACAGGAACTTGTTTCATGAGTGCATCATTTACTCTGCTGATTGTCCGACTCACAGTAGACTGGTGAATGCCGATCAATTCGCCATAAACGTCCTAGAACGATCCACTCGCGTAGAGCCGCAGAGCTGTCGTGACGGCAAAGCTCCGTGTCGGTTGACGAGTTGTAGGTCATTGCATATTTCATCACCTGAATCTGAACTTCTGATACAATTGCGCATCATCATATCTTTCAAATGGGTGGCTTCGGTCTCGAAATATTCGATTTCGTCCGATACAGTCGACGCAAAATAAATGTCGCCATTTCGGAATAGATTACTAGAGCGTTATTCTGGATTGAACTGACCGAATAAGTTATTCGTAGAAATACGGCCAGAATAACGTTATTCAATTTTACTGCATACAAATCACTGGTACTTTATTCTTGAATATTCAGGAATAAATTACTCTATTCCATTTTCTTCCATACGACCCCTGTTTGAGTAGGAGCAATGCAACGCTCCTGGAGATAGTTGAAGCTACGTTCACACTACGCACTTGCTCGGCACTAAATTAAGACTGAGCAATGTCACCGGCCCCTGGTTCATGAGAGATTTATGTGCACACTTAGAAACAGCCTGGATCAAGAGCATGTAATAAAGGAGCATTCACACACTGAGGCCATATCCTGTTTCGCACAATACCTTCTGTGGGTCGGTAGTAAAGGTTTCCTCACACGTGACTACTTTTGTTGAAAGAACACAGCATTTCTTTCTATCTAGAAAAACCCAGCTAAATGAGAACTGGGGGAGAGTAGTGAAAAAAAGGACAGACGAGGGCGTCGGACGAAAAATGACCACGAGACATTCATGCGGTAGTCTGCAACGGTACCACTAAGCCACGTGTATCAAAAAGAACTGACTGTGTTGATGGATGTCTTTTCAACTTTCCCCGTTAACATTGTGGTCATAATGATTGTAGTATTCCTGTCGATTCACAACTCCCCAAACAACCAGTTCCCCACAAACAAAACGAGAAACACACCCTATGATGTGAAATCGCATGCTAGATTCCTCATTATATCCGCTCTCCACCCGGTCGTTCAACACGGGTGTGGGGGTGGGAGTCGTTCTATTTCCTTCTAACACAATCGAGTTAGCTGCGCGCCTAGTGACGACAACACGTATTTCGCAATAAACTGCACACATTAGAAAGACAGTGTTAATATGTCCAATTGGCCGTCCAACAGCGGAGACAAATTGAAAAAACGATGGGTTCATCCCTATCGAAGCCACGTACCAAAAAGAACATAGTCTTTTTGACCTTAAAAAGACATCTACTTCATGAGAAATGGACAAGGATTCGATATCTATGCTTTTTGTTTTTGTTGATCTTGTGTAGGGGATTAAATTCGTTATTTAATGCGAATTTTTCAGCGTGTTTGCGTCGCGCGCAGAATGGCACAATTTTCGCGCCTACTTTTACCCGCTCAGTTACTTTACAAACAACGCTGAAAGTTGCAGGATCGGCAGAGGTTGGAATGCTCATTTCAACAGTGGGAAGAACATGTATTTCCATCCATCTCACTGAAATATATCAAGGTAAGAAAACAGCAGTTCAACTTGTTTTTATGATGTAAGGAATTGTATGAAACTTATTCACCTCGTACACTCAGATTTATATTCTCTGTTTATTGCTGATCATGCTGCTGTCAGCAGTTATCTTTTACGTCGAACGAAGAGACGGGACGGCGTGTTTAAAGTGCGCTACCCTTCACTGAGTCCGCCATCAGTTTATCATCATTTGAGCGAGGCATGAAACCACAAATTCCACTTTGACTGACAAAGAAAGGAAACATATTTAACGAATTCACCTCGCACATTCAAATTTGACATCTTCGTTCAATTCTTAACATGCTGATATCAACACTTTTTTTAATTGAGCGTAGAGACAGGATGGCATGTTTACATTTTACTACCCTTCAACTTCTCTACTTCGCTGAGTGGTTCACTGTCTTCTACTTTAAGCAGACGGACAGCGTATTTACCTCCCACCCGCAATCTCTATACGGGTCGTCTCCTGGACTGGCGCACATGGAGATAAGAACTGTTATTGACGTTTCTCTATGACACAGTAAAGTGTATCGAGCTGATTCACCTGTTTCAACAGATTTAGAATCGATCAAGCTCTCAACTTGCTGATGTCAATTGTTTTTCATCTACATTGAGCGGATAGCTGAGAAAACGGGGTTTGCCGATCGCCTTGCGATTGGCACGCGGTGGCTGAAAGACTACAAAACCTGACTCCAAGTCGACAATAGACCTGAAACATGACAAAATATTATTGTAAATACCGCAGCTGTTTCTTATGAGCCATATTTATACGCAACAGGTGTCTTGTAGGCTTCATTTGCTC
>JAWQFJ010009026.1:0-11796 GCA_034096865.1 Theodoxus fluviatilis | reverse complement strand
TCCGGCAGACACGTTATGCAAACTCATATGAAGTCCATGTCTATCACACCTCAAGAAGGTTTCGTGCAGTTGGCACAGCAGAAAGTGTGTAAATAGCACGTCCTCAGCCTGCTGCTCCGAGTGCATGGCATGGAAGAGAAAGCTTCCGACATGAACAGACACAAACAACACCTTGCGTGTAGTTTCGCTGTGGCTCTCGTAAGCAAGGACTAAAATAAATTAGAACTTGAAATTGAAGAGTATGTGGCAGTACGGTTTAAGCTGAGATTATCTGGGTGTTGGGTTTTTTTCCGTACGCATATTCCTACCTTGTTTGTGTTTTTCCTCATTTCATTAAATAGACTGTGGTGTTTTTTTTATATCATTCGGCATGAAGTGTGTGTTGTGTAGCTTCGAGTTATCACCTGCTTACATAGTCATCCAAAACATGCCTTTATGTTCATTGATGTGTCATTTAAGCACCGTGGCGGGGTTATGTCTCTTTTGTCGTAATGGGACTCTAGTCAACAGCTTGAACTGCCACCACTTGACTGAAGAGAAGCTAATACCTTTGACTTGAAACCTTACACCTCAAAAACGCAGTGCTTGTGTGTCGAATAAGGCAGCTAAGATCGCCCTATTCCATACAATGTGAGCTTTTTGCATTCTGGACGTTGCTGACAGTTCAACTGGCTTTGAAAAACTGTTGACTGACAATCCGTTCATTAGCGACTGTAACGTGAAAAGGCCAGGTCACGAACGACTTATTTTCTATGAAATTGAACATATTCTTCATTGTCAATTATATTATCCAAAAGAGGGAGGGCAGAGTAAAGAAATAAACGAATGAATGGACAAATGAATGAATGAATGAATGATCGTGAGTGAATGAATGAAGGAGGATGAGAAGGAAGGAAGGAATGGAGATATACGTCGGTCGGTCGGTCGGTCGGTCGGTCGATGGAATGGTTGATCAGTAAGTTGGATTATGAATCAATCAATCAATCAGTCGTCTCTTATAGCTGCTGCAACAGTCATCTATAGCACGTTGCTTAAAGTAGGCGTGTGGATATCTACCTTGACTTGCAAGATGACGTGATATGTGAGGCAAAATAGAAAATGGCATTGAACCATGAACTTCGAACCAGATTTTATTTCAGACAGGAGTTAACCAGCTGCCAAGCACATGCAGGAAGCACATCTTCATGAGATGTCTCTCCTTCGCATTTCCAGAGGCTTCCCTGTGGCTGGCTTCGCAGTGATCTCGCTAAAAGTGTTGGAAGGAGGGATGGCATTGACAGCTCCCTACAGTTTCGGATTTGATTTAGAGAGGTGTCATGAAGTTGCAGGATCTATAACGGCATGAGGCATATCAAGTGCGCATTTCAGGCAAAGTTTGCATGGCCGCCATGTAAGCACTGCATGCATAATTCTGCGCCAGCTGGTTCTCTGAACTTCCTTGTTTATGTGCGTAAATCGCTGACTTTGGGAGGGAGAGAGAGAGAGATCTTATAGAGAGGCAGTTGCAAATGTCTCTCAATCGTCTTGTGGATTGGTCGGGTTCGAACGGTTTTAATTTTCGTCATCAAAAACTGTGTGCATGCATTTTTGTGCATGTCGCAGATTACACCCTGATCCCGTTTTGTTTCTAGATGCATTTCCTTTGCCTGTCGTGGAGGAAGCCAAGTTTCTTGGAATCCTCTTTGACAGGCGTTTAACTTTTATACCGCATTTTAAATATTTACGTGTGAAGTGTACCAGGGCACTCAACCTACTTCGAGTAGTTGCTCACTCCCACTGGGGAGGTGGTAGCAGTGTTTTACTACTACTGTATCGTGCCTTGGTGCGCTCCAAACTAGATTATGGTTGTTTTGTGTATGGGTCAGCTCGCAAGTCGTACTTGTCGATGCTCGACCCAATGCACCATCAGGGTTTACGATCGGTCCTCGGTGCCTTCCGCACCTCTCCTGTGGAGAGTTTATATGCGGAGGCGCGCGAGCCTCCTCTTTATTTACGTAGGCGCAAGCTTGCCTTGCAATACATCCTTCGTGTGGGTTCTGACCCGACCAATCCTTCTTATCACTGTGTTGTCCAGCCGAAGTTTTCGCATCTTTACGCGGCCAAGCCCAGCTGTATCCCCCCGTTGGGGATGCGAGTTGAGGAGGATATCGCGGCGGCAAACGTTCGGTTGGACAGCATTTTTACATACCCTTTGTATCTGTCACCGCCGTGGCTCATGCCTGAGCTTGTTGTTTTACTTAATTTAGCGAAATTTTTCAAGAGTACTGCCCTCTTTCACACGTACAAGGATGCATTCCGGGAAATTTTATCTAAATATGCACATTTTTACCCATTATATACAGATGGTTCTAAAGACGGAGATCGTGTGGCGGCAGCTGTTGTCGCCCGCGATGTTTTAGGCGCATACACACGTACCGGTTGTCCCCCGGTTTTGCTGCCGATCCGGTCAAAAATCGAAACCGTGGACTAATCCGGCACGGTTCTTGTGACTAGGGCTGGCTCTATTTTCCCGACCCCTCCGGACCGGTTCATATGCCCGGCAACGCGAGATCTCGCGTTGTGGCGACTTAGTCGCCAATTTTAATGGCGGACGCTTTCGTCGCTTCAGGCAGGAAAAGGTGTATTTGGGGATACTACAAACCAATCCAAAGAAAAGGTAAGCCATGAACATCATTAATTTATCAAAGCTGTATGTTGAATGCGTCAGTAGGTCGTGAAAGCTGGTATATTGTACAATTCGCAATGCAGGTCAAATGCATTCATCTACACGCCGAAAGCGTGTCCGCAGATCGACTTTTGTCATTGCTGCTTCGCATACAGGCAGCTACAGCCTTCACGTCAAAAGCGAGTGTTGGCATTATTTATAAAAGCTGTATGTTGAATGCATGAATAGTTCGTGAAAGATGGTACATTTTACAATTTGCAATGCAGGTCAAATGCATTCATCTACACGCCGAAAGCGTGTCCGCAGATCGACTTTTGTCATTGCGGCTTCGCATACAGGCAGCTACAGCCTTCACGTCGAAAGCGAGTGTTGGCATTATTTATAAAAGCTGTATGTTGAATGCATGAATAGTTCGTGAAAGTTGGTACATTTTACAATTTGCAATGCAGGTCAAATGCATTCATCTACACGCCGAAAGCATGTCCGCAGATCGACTTTTATCGTTGCGGCTTCGCATTACAGCCAGGCAGCTACAGCCTTCACGTCGAAAGAGAGTGTTGGCATTAATTTATCAAAGCTGTATGTTGAATGCATGAATAGTTCATGAAAGATGGTACATTTTACAATTTGCAATGCAGGTCAAATGCATTCATCTACACGCCGAAAGCATATGTCTGCGGATCGATTTTATCTTTGCGTATTCGCAGACCTACAGCCTACACGTCGAAAGCGTCGTATCCATGGCTCAGCGAAGGGACGTAACTCTAAATTCTGACTTTGCTTCGCGTAAATGAACATCGCTCCAGTTCGCGGTGTGGGTGTAATCGTTGCGTGTGGCTGTCAACCCGCTTTTTACACGCACGGTCAGCCGGATCGGGAGCAAAACCGGCTTGAAAAACGGTACGTGTGTAGGCTTTCGCCTTCCGGATGGGACTTCGATCTACTCCGCGGAGCTTAGTGCACTTGAGGCCGCTCTTGGCGTAGTCCAGAGCAAGAGACTGCCACGAGCCCTTGTGGTCTCTGACTCGATATCAGCCTTACAGGCTCTGCGGGGTAGGGAGATTTCCCATCCTTATCTGTTTGGTATATTTGTCCGTCTGTGTCGACTACAGTGTGGGGGTACTGAGGTCGTCTTCTGCTGGGTCCCTAGCCATATGGGCATCCCGGGGAACGAGTTAGCAGATGAGGCTGCCAAGTCTGCTCTCTCCCTTCCTGTGTCCCCGGGCAGGGTCCCGGCGGGCTACCTGGTACCCCGTATCAATAAATATATTTCTAACCTGTGTCAGGCCGACTGGGACGGCAGGGCACGTAACAAACTTCATGAAGTATCTTCCGTGTGGGGTGAGCGACTCTCCCCCACATCGCTCACGAGAAGAGAGGAAGTTGTGCTCTGCCGTTCTCGGATCGGCCATTCTGTTTTGACCCACTCCTATTTGTTGCGGTCGGAGCCTCCACCGGAGTGCCGCAACTGCCAGTGCAGGCTTACCATGCGGCACGTTCTGGTGGAGTGCCCTCGACTTGCTCATCTACGGAGTGGGTCGAGCGGTCTGTCTGACATTTTTAAAGATCCTCTTGCTGTGATACAATTTTTAATAGATTCTGAGTATTATTCTCGTATATAAGTTGTACTATATCTTAGTTGTTTTCGATATTTCCCTACTTACCTCTTCTGTGGTAATCTTTTAATTGCACATTTTTATTCAGTGAAAGTTTGTTGTGGCCTTGAATGACCTTAAAACCTGATGAGCCCTTGGGCTCCATCCACGTATCCCTCAATGTATTGTCGGTGTCAAGGACATCGAGATGTGACATTTTGGCCTTTTGTTATTATGCTTTTTTCGTGTTTGAAGGCTATGCACTGCCTTTGCTGGTTGTTGGGCTGTGGGACTAGACTTTATTGATTTTATATCACTAGTTTAGTGAATTGTGCTTTACTCCGCTGTCGAGGAGAGTTATTTTACCATGGTGGAAGTGTTTTTTAACCTTGTGGCCTTATATAGCCTACAAGGCTGATAGGCCCTTAAATTCCATCCATCCATCCATCCTCGAACCTGCCTGCTGTTGACATTGTGTACAATGCTAGTGTTGTCTGATGCTATGAAAACGATACATTAAAATCGCATCTGTGTTATGAAAACACTGCTCAGATTAAATTGCTTTATTTTTGGTAACTGAGAAAATGTGCGGCGATGTACGCCAGGGTTTCACGAGTTTGGTGGGAAAAGTGCGAGCTGAGGCTGGAGTGTGTGTGTGTGTGTGTGTGTGTGTGTGTGTGTGTGTGTCACTGTGTGTGTATATTTTTCCTCATCAAGACAGATTTTTGTTCCATCCCTTCCTTACTGAATTTCAATTGTTCTCACTTGGAAATCCTGCCATATTGTAAAACTTGATCTTCTGCTGGTTTGCCTCTAGCTGATGAACTTAATAAACGGTGACACGCACACACACACACACACACACACACACACACACTCTCCAGCCTCAGCTCGCACTTCATTTGTCACCTCCTCCCACGCTGTCCGTCTTCTTTTGTTTGCTTGGGCTGTGTGTATGCTGCTGTTAATGTATCCGTATCTTGCTGACACCGCTTTTATGATAGCTACCGATTCTCGCTCCGTGAAATCGGGGCTTTTCTTCGAGGTTTTGCTACCGATCGTGGCTGACACTTTTGACAGGAAGTTTGAAGCGGTACGCCTTGCGCTTGCGCACTGGGCGGAATCCCCGCGAATTCTCCCTCATTCTAAACATAACCCATAGACTAGGTCAATCAGTCCCAGACTTTCAAGTCAACACCCAGTCTGGGTTCATGAATCGTAGACTCGCTTAGTCCCAGACTAGTCCCAGACTACGCGGTAGTCCTAGACTCTAAAGTCTCTCAAGCACTGCGCTTTTTGGGGTGCGGTCCCTCCAGGGATTGCCGAGTATACGTCTCAGCCAATTCATGGTGGATGTATTCATCATCGTTCCTGCCCTGCCCGCAGTGTCCATGTCTCGCTTCCATACAAGTGGGTGTTAAGGTCACAGGTATTTTAGACTTCGGCTTTGGTATGCTCTGTAGTTTTTTGTTAGACCACTTTTGAGTACCAGCAAATATAATGTTTCTGGAAGAGGCGGAGAGGAGGCAGAAGGTGAAGCGAAAGAACAAGACTCATGACGCACACAATAATGCTTCAAAAAAATTTATTCAGCAGTGTACGGTCGATAACCAGAATGGTTCAGTCCCATCACATACGGGTTCTGCTCAATCTCATCTGTAAAGAGAAAAAAATCCTCCTCTGAAGAAGTCCACACCGAGACCATATTTCCTCTCTCGTCTCTGTCCAAACTCTTTGCTGTCTTTTGTCTTCATGTATGTGTCATTCAGCTTGTGTACGTGCCTGTCTGCTCCCCCCACCCCCACCCACCCACCCTCCCCAATGTTTGTACCTGCCAACACGTATTAACTGTTTGTTAGACACTGTGGATAATCAGATCAATAATCGATCAACCAACGAACCAGCCCACCGACATTCTAGCCAACTAAAAAATCCATCAACCGAGCGACCGACCCATCCATCCATCCATCCATCCATCCATCCATCCATCCGTCCATCCATCGGTCACTTGGTCGGTCATGTAAATCAATCAAATAGTTAAATCTCTCTCTCTCTCACACACACACGCGCGCGCGCGCCCGCGCACGCATGCACGCACGCACATTTACTTTCACTCGCTAACTCAATCAACCAATCACTCTTTCAATCACTCACTCACCCACCCGATCACTTACTCACACACGCACTTTCATTCAATCATATTCACTCTCATCCTTTCCTTCCGTCTTCCTGCCCTCCTGTGTGTTCTGAGACATTTACCTGCAGATGCAGACACCCTTGCTGTTGCAGTAACCTCCCCCTTTGCCGTGGAGGTAGCAATGAGCCACACAGGCTCTGCGGCCCCAAGAGTCTCCTATGAGGTCACAGGTGACGCGTCTCTGCAGCGTCACCTCTGAAGTGAATCAATAGAAATCAAACACGTCTTGCCAGAAAAACAGGGTGTGAATGATAGGTGTTGATTTTCTGTTTGAGTTGTAGATATGTGTGGTGATGTACTTGTGAGTGGAGATGACGTGTAGCAGCTAGGTTGTTGTTGCATGCTGGGTGGGCTCGATCTTCCGTGGTCATTTGAATGCACCATTGGATATGAATGATCTGACTCTGTTCTAATGCCCCGCAGGCAACTTCTTTGGCTGCTTAGGGCGCCCCTGGCTGAGCTACTGGAGCAGGCCCCGAAAGCTCCGCAGCCAAGGGCTCCAGCTGATGAAGGGGCATTGAGTGGCTTCCGCCGTGTGAAGCTCTCGCTAATTAACTCTTAAAGTCCCTGTAGCACCTTTCTCCACCCTTGACTGGTATACCTGTTCCACTCTTCTCCGCCATCTTAGGCTACTTTTCATAGCCTCTTTGCAAGACAGGCAAATAAACTGTCTGTCTGCATTACGGGGACTTGGGAGTTAATCTAAAATGGGCGGAGAAGGGCGGAGCAGTGATACTAGTCAAGGGACAAGTTCAACCCGTGCATGACATATTCTAACCTACATACACATATTCGCGCACGAATTGCGTCTTTTTTCTGCCCGAACTTAGATAAAATCATAATGATATTTCGTGCTTCTCAGAAAAAAAGGATAAATTCATCAATGAAGTGTTACTGCCTGTCGGCATTTTTCGCTATGCGAGGTCATTGACAACTCAAGTCAGTAGTGTTGGATGAAGTATAAGAAAGATCCGTGGTTCAAATTACGATGACCCCCCATGACCATAGCACGTACAGTTCTTGGTCTCAGTAAACAAGGCGAGTTAAAAATGGAGACAATGGGATACGAGATATTCAAAGGCTACTGCTACTTTTCATGTAAACTGCTGACAATAAATCAGTGATCCGCAGGGACCCAATTCAAACAATGTTAACGCATCATGAAGCTTACAGGAGTGCCAACCTTCTTTGTAAGTCTCTCGCAAGACTTACCTTCATCGGTCTCCACCACAGGCGAGGCTTGAGCCAGCACCAACAGCACCAGCACAACGCACAGAGTTACTTTCAGCATCTACAACAGACAAGACACAATACTCTTATCGTCACTTCTCAACAGAGGTGCAACAGAAGTCTTCTACGAAATAGCGTCTGGACTGGAGGCCATTCTTGGCGTGGTCCCACTTACCTTGGCTTGGAAGACGACTTGCTCAGTTTGGTTTCGAAGAAAGCTGAACTGCTGGGAAGCACTCCGAGCCAGAATTTATATCTACAAGGTGTCAAGGGAGAAGCAGGATGCGACTGGGTGTGACGGGGTCTAGCTCGGCGGGTGGAGACACCTGGTGGGCTGAGGGTGTGATGTGGGTGATGTTTGCTTCTCAGTCCCGTGACACGTGCGGCTGTGACACGTGCGGCTGGGTGAGCGTGGTCACAGTGCTCGAGGGGCAGACTGAGGGACGGACTCTTCAATGTGCTTAACTGCGTTTCTCGAGATGGATTCATGCCAGCAGCGCCTCTGTAATTTCCCAAAGAACAGGTTGTAACACGGTCAGTCGACGACTACGTGCTGATCAAGAGTTTATCTTGAAGGAGTATCCGGCAGACACGTTATGCAAACTCATATGAAGTCCATGTCTATCACACCTCAAGAAGGTTTCGTGCAGTTGGCACAGCAGAAAGTGTGTAAATAGCACGTCCTCAGCCTGCTGCTCCGAGTGCATGGCATGGAAGAGAAAGCTTCCGACATGAACAGACACAAACAACACCTTGCGTGTAGTTTCGCTGTGGCTCTCGTAAGCAAGGACTAAAATAAATTAGAACTTGAAATTGAAGAGTATGTGGCAGTACGGTTTAAGCTGAGATTATCTGGGTGTTGGGTTTTTTTCCGTACGCATATTCCTACCTTGTTTGTGTTTTTTCCAAGGAGTACTATATCAGAAGGAGATGCACCACAGATTTCCAGCCTGTGCTAGCAAAGGCCATCATACTGATAACAGTATGCCATCATGGTTAACATAAACAAGCAGTTTTCTGATTTTGTACTTATAGACAGACATTTTGCTAATAAAGAAAGTCTTTTTGGTGCTTTTCCCCCTCCCATTAGAAAAAAAAACTGCCGGATGTGCATTAAAACCTCTATTAACACTTGACCAAGGAGTACTCCTTGGACAGTGACAAAGGCATAGTGTTGAGTGTAGTTCGATAAACCCTTGATGCAGTCATAAACCAGCATCGGGTTGGAATTTTCCTAGGAGATAAAAAGTAATCCTGGTATCTGATCTTATGTGTCGTATCCGCCTGTTTCTCAATTTGTCATCTACCAGCGAATGATTGATCAAGTCACCCATAAGGTATGAAAGGGTGGGGGTTGGTGGGTGGGAGAGAGAGAGAGAGAGAGAGAGAGAGAGAGAGAGAGAGAGAGAGAGAGAGAGAGAGTAGTAGTGTGTTGTGTGGTAGTGAAGTGTGAAAAGTGATATGTATATATATAAAGTGGTTTGAGATCGAGAATTGTGTGACATCGCCATATAGAGCTATTACTTTTACTTGCATTGTTTTATGGGCGAATTCAATAGTCACAACTAGATCTATGGTGTGGCGAAACTGTGCTTTTTCATGCCTTCTGTTTATTATTATTATTAGACTGTTTAGCATGTCTGCTGAGCCGTAGCGTTAGTGGTTTTTTTTCCTTGCCCTGAGCCGGTGTCAGTAAAGAATTGACCCCTGTGTAGGTGAATGACTTGAAAGTGTTACGAGTGTAGTGGACTCCACTGGCGTTTTCACGCTGACCAACCTGTGACTTTCAACTTGTGAATTGACCAGTCAGAGTGGAGTGGGATGAACAGTGGTGATTGGACTTACTGAACTTGGTGACGTCAGTAAAGGCATTTAAGCGAGTGTCGCCGGATGCTCGTGGCGTCATATCATTTATTTTTAGTGGAGCAGTGACATCGGCGCCCTGCTTGGTGTAGGTGTTTTCTTCCCTTGGCAGTGGCCATGTAAGAGGAGTGATGATAGTAGTGAGAAACCTCAGCCTGCTCGGAGCCGGCTGGAAGCGAACCCCTCTGCCAGGGGGTGGTGGAATGGTGAACAGCCAGCTTGCCTGCCAGCCTGCTTGCTTGCTTTGCTAAAGTGTGGTGGCCTGTCTTGTTGGAAAGCAGACCGACTCCTTTCCGAAGAAGAAGAAGAAGAAGAAGAAGAAGGAGGAGCCAGTTCCCTCGACGACTCAGAAGAAGAAGAAGGAATGCCAGAGAGAAAGAGAGGGAGAGAACGAAAGAATGCCGAGTTCAACCGTTTTCATCGACTGTGGTGATTTTCCTCTCGGGTCACCGGCTGCAATGTCGGTGCACTCAGACCCCCTCCCCCCAATTTCAACCCCTGTGCTGGCGCGATAGGCGCGGGGTATGAATCCGTGCTTCTCCAACTCCATGATTTCATCGAAAGGGTCAGCTAAGTACACTTAGTTAATTACCTCGGCTCGGGCAGACATCTTTCTTTTCATTGTTTGTTTTTTCCATGTCTCACTGCTAGTTGTTGAAATGAATTGATTGCTTCTACTTGCATTCGATGCAGTATTGTGGCGCTTGTCGCCCATTCACCTTTCAAGGGAAAATGCATCCTGAAAATTAAACTACTTCTTTTGAATTGATACTGTTTTTGCCATTGCTTCATTGTCAGACAATTACCATCCATAGTTTGAATGGAGGAGTGAAGGTGCGTGCTTTGGTTCTTCCCCTAGACATTTAAACAAGCCATTTGAGTAAAGAACGAGTACGTCACATTTGGGGCCTTCGTCTCGGGATAATTTGAACTAAATGCAAATAGTAAAGTAAATCTGAATTCATGTGTAACAGTTAAGTCTGGAGTGTCTGTACCTTGAGCGAGAGTGATATGACCTGACCTGCCATTTCTGTTTTTGATTCACCTTGTTGCTCTCATGCCTTGCTGCACTGTGTGACCTTGTGTTGGCTTACTGCTGTGTGAAGTTTTGCTGAGTTTAGTAGTGTGTGAAGCTAGCAAATCCTTACGATGGATGAAGTAGTACTGCCGTCAATTGAGTTGATCTGCTTGTTGAAAGGGAGAACTTTGAAGTTTGTGATAAAGGAGTTAGGGTTGAGTGCAAGCGAGGGGGCTACTGAAGGTGAATTGCGAGAGATCTTGTTCAAGTTCAGAAGAACAGTGATAACGGAGAAATGGGAGGCGGAGCAGAGGGAGAAAGATGCAGAGCGGAAGGAGAAGAGGAGGCGGCATGAATTGGAGATAGAAGCCGAGAGAGAGAGAGACAGGGAGGATGCAGAGACAGAGAGAGAGAGGGAGAAGTATGAGGCAGAGAGAGAGAGGGAGGCTGAAGAAGCGGAGAGAAAGAGAAAACTGGAGGTTGAACAGATAAGGGAAGAGATAAAGGCATATAAAGACAAAAGGTTGGAGCAGGTGAGAGGGAGAGATAGGAAGGTTGTAGAGAGAGCCAGGGAGGCTGCTGAGAAGTATGAGAGGGAGAGACAGGAGGCAGAGAGAGAGAAAGCCAGGGAGGCTGCGGCGAGAGAAGCTATGGAGAGAGAGAGACGGGTGCGTGAGGAGGGGAATGACGGAGTTCACCCTTATAGGTCTGTAGGATTTGGGGTCCTGTATGGAAGGGATGAAATTGATAGGGATGATGAGATGGATGAAGTGGTGATGCGTTCCACCAGGAAGAGGAGGGAGAGGTTGACGAGTGAGTCTGAGAGGGAGATGGTCTTGATGGGGGGCTGTGAGGAGGTTGTTGTTGCTGAGGAGGTTGTTGTTGCTGAGGAGGTTGTTGTTGCTGAGGAGGTTGTTGCTTGTGAGGAGGTTGTTGCTTGTGAGGAGGTTGTTGTTGCTGAGGAGGTTGTTGTTGCTGAGGAGGTTGTTGTTGCTGAGGAGGTTGTTGTTGCTGAGGAGGTTGTTGTTGCTGAGGAGGTTGTTGCTGAGGAGAGTCGGTGTGAGGAGGTTGTTGCTGAAGAGAGTCAGTGTGAGATGGTTGCTTGTCGTTCGTTGGAGAGAGTGGGAATTGACAGAGTCATAGTCGAGGACAGGGTCAGAGTCGGAGACAGGGTCAGAGTCAAGGACAGGGTCAGAGTCGGAGACAGGGTCAGAGTCGGAGACAGGGT
>JAWQFJ010009025.1:10000-14533 GCA_034096865.1 Theodoxus fluviatilis | reverse complement strand
AAGTCAACAGCAGGCAGGTTCGAGGACAACAATGTATTTATAATCTTTCCTGGTGTCGCTGAGGTCCGCGCGTCAGCTATAAATAGAAGTGCGCGAAACTTGGATGCTCGACGAGTAGATGCGTCGACCTGCATTTTCATTTGTAAAATGTAAGCGCTTTCACGACCTATTGATGCAATCAACATACAGCTTTGATAATTTAATGCTGTTCATGTCTTACAATTTCTTTGGATGGGTTTCTAGTGTCCCAAAATACAGCGTTTTCTGTGCGAACCGTAGACAGGTCGGCCATTTAATTTCGCGGCAGTCTCGGACTTTGGTGCGTAGTCCAACAAATCCTTGGACCAGCGTAGTCAGCAGTTCAGTCCGAGACTGAACTAAAGTCCACGTTCATGAATTGTAGACTACGACAGTCCACGTTCATGAATTGTAGACTACGATAGTAGTCCGAGACCAGCGGCAGTAGTCTAAGACTAGTCTAAGACTACGCTGGTAGGCCACGTTCATGAATTACACCCCTGGAGTCCCTTCCATGTACACCCTTCTCTAATTACGACGACTACATTGGCTGGGTCATATCTCCATAGTGGGGGATGGGCGTCTACCTAAAGATCTCCTCTACGGAGACCTTGCAGACGGAAAGAGGCCAACCAGTCGTACCCAACTGCGCTAAGAAGACATTTGCAAACGGAATCTCAAGGCACTGAGGATTGGCTTGGACTGGGAGGCGGATGCTCAGGAAAGATGCGCCTGGAGACGGGAGGTGCAGAGGGGCCTCTTCCAGTTTGGGTGGAACCTGATGGAGCAGACAGATGGCAGGCGCCTCCAGATGGTCAAGCACGTGGCAAATAGACCTGCTTCACATTTTATCTGTGGACGCTGTGGTTTTGACTGCCACTCATGCATTGGTCTCCACATTTACAGCAGTCGTTGTCAAAGGGACGGGACTGGCCCCAAGCAGCACATATCCATGGTAATCCAGGGCTGACGGACGCGTAGCATCACTCAAAAGTGGAATGCTCGGACAAGAAACGTCCATTGGCAGAAGTATAGATAGAAATATGGATGAACGGACGGCCAGACATATCAGAAAGTAAAAATGAACGAAATTTTACAGGTCTATCATGCTATTTGCGGCCATCGAGCAAAACATTATTAGAGCTTGAGGCATACTGAGATTACCGGGTTTCCCCAGCTTTCCCCGTGTGGCATGGGGATTCCGTCGGCTTGACCAATCACGGACGCCATCTAGCTCTGAATTCCATTCTGGCATTATATTCGGATTTTCGTACTTTTGTAATCGTTTTGGAAAGTGTCATTTACGAATGAATGTTTTAAGTATTACATATGAAACATACAGGGATGAATTTTATAACAGTGTGTGTCAAATAGGTGGCTGCTGAGTATGATCATGCCAAAGTGATTTCGCTGATCTCTGTTTTCATTGCAGTCGATCGAGCCACCTGTGAAAGTTTCCACAGATGTTCATCACGACAGCATTGTCAGAAAAAGCACTGACGCGGGCGAAATTGTGAAATGAGTGGTACAAGTGAATAAACGAGTGAGTGAACGAGCGAGAATGAGAGTGAGTGAGTGAGTGAGTGTGAGCGAGGGGTGGGGGTGGGGGATGGGGTGGCGTGGGGGGGGGGGGGGGATAGAGAGGGAGGGAGGGAATGAAAGTGTGAATGTGCATGAGTGAGTGAGTGAGCAATGTCACATAATACATTGACATATGGACATCTGTCACGCTTGGAGTGGGTGGAAGGTGGCTCGACCCCAACTGGACAGTGAAAATAAAAATAAAAAAGGGAAAATCCTTCCTCAGTCACTAATCCCATTTAAAGACAATGACGCCACAAACCAAATCCGACGTAAAACAATCGACTCAATTACTCAGTCTTTCAAACAAAACTCACACTAACTGAAAACAAATGAAAAATGAAAGAAGAAAAGAAAACAGTTACAAATGGAAAACCTTTAAAACTTGCCCAGCGGGCTCAATCATAGTACTCAGTACACTTCTCTCCATCAATTTATCTACACCCCCCGCAACTGAAAACAACACTCTGGACTGCATGGATGGAGCCACACGGCTCATCAGCCCCCTTAGGCCATGCAAGGCTGTCGGGCACGAAAATCACTAAAACAGTCCAGAGCAAACGCTAACCAAGCCACGGTGTTCCCAGGTACTCTCCTCTCAAGAAAACGCACCGAGAGACGCGGTGGGCCATTTCTTACCCCGAACCCACAGGGGAAACATTACTAATAAGAAATCTAACTTTACCAAAACGCCCACACCGGGCATACATAATTATAAAAAGCTCCTACTCAATTATCTTTTTCTTCAATCCATTATAATCTTCCTCTTTTCCCCTCTCCGCCTCCTCTATATATAGGCGAGGGAGAACGCCAAGAATCAGATTATGCACCAAAAAAACGTTCAGCACAAGCCGCTGCAGAAATAAAAAAAACAAAACACGTGCAAAACGTTCGGAACATGCGCAGTCAGCAAGTGCTGACTACGCATAACGCTTAAAGGCGTACCATCCCCGAGACAAAATTCTCTATAACATCTTAAAAGTTAAAAAATATTAAACCGAGTCGTGACAACATCCTACTAGGAAATCTGAAGCCATTTTACTGTTATCTTTCCAAGGACACAGATGTTTTTAATATCTATGGCAGCACAATTACTGATTTATTTGTATATTTTATGGAAGATGAGGAGAAACAAATTGCAGAATGATTATACAGTCACTTCTTGCAACCTGTCTATACTAGCAATGTGTCATCGTGGTATGTGTGATTTTAAAGTAAGTTTGCTTTATTTTATTTCTTAATAAAAATTTTCATATGTCAGCTTCATATTCCTACCCTTCCCTTCCCAGAAACATATTTACCAGGCGTATGGTACGTATGTAGTACCTCAGTTTTGAAAATTATTTCCATGGCACTAATACTTAGATCAAAGCCTAAACTTAAATGCACAGACAAGATGGATGGATGGATGGTGTTTAACGGCCTATCAGCTTTTGTAGGCTATGTAAGGCCACTAAGCACGAAAATCACTGGAGCAGTATTTAGTAAACGCAAATCAAAGTCACGGTGTCCCTAGTTATTATTCGCCTCTTACGAATAGCGTAGGGAGACGCGGTGGGTCAATTCTCAACCCGAACCCACAGGGGGCTGCACAGGCAAGTGCGCACGAGCACGCGCGCGCGCGCGCGCGCACACACACACACACACACACACACAGACACACACATACAAAAACACACAAACAAGCACACACAATCAAATACACAAGCACACACACACATTCACACACACAAAGCACACAGACACACACACACACACAAACACACACAAAGCTACAGTTAGCCACTATCAGATGTACATCTGAGCACACACATGCACATACACACACAAAGCACACACAAACACAAAGCAAATGCACATACACACACACACAAAACACACAGATAGCCACACTCAGACACGCATCTGAGCACACAAACACACATACACACATATTGTGTGTGTGTGTGTGTGTGTGTGTGTGTGTGTGTGTTGAGTGATGAGCATGTCAGTTTGTACTACTGTAAAAGCAATAATTACACTGACAAGTAAGAATGGAAAATTTGAACAATTTGATGACAATATTAATTTTATCAGGGTAATGACGCTTTGAAGCCTTCTGGAAAATTCTTGGAGTTTTAGTTGTATAAATGCATCAAATTCAACAACAAAAGAATCAAAATTCCTCCCTCTGTAGAGATTGCATAGTAAAAGTGCAGAATTTATATCATTGTACATAAAAGTATGCTTTATGTGGAGGCCGAATTGTGAAATATAGGATGAAAAACACTTAAAGAATTAAACAAACAACTTTGGGGTGTTCTCAGCATTGAACATGGTGACCATAGATGTGACAGTTTTAAAGGTATTAAGAAAGATGGAAACTGGAAATGCACAAGTGGTGAAGATAGAACTGGAGCTACACTGTTCTTTTGGTTGTTTTACCTTTACTTCTCCAGGTGTCACAGAGTGCAGATTACTCCATACACATATTTTGAAGCTGCTTTTTACAATGTCTAATGAAAGGATTCTGTCTTGATGCAGCATGATCCAGTCATGTAACACTTCTTGATTTATGGTTTTGAGTATATTGCAGATTTAACTTCAAGTTTATTGTTAAATGCAAGAATTTGGTTTGTATGCATAACATTATGTGAAAAGCTGATTGATAAGGTAAAGGTAAGGTTCATTCTAATTGTCATCTCTATATCCCATCACACATACGTGTTTTCCATCTGCATTTTGAAGTTCTGTTTGTGCATTGTATAAATACTGCCTTACATTTGCAATCATAAATACTGCTTTAACACACAGAGCCTCATAGTTTGAAAACAACAGAGAGATTGAGACAGAGGTTAGATTGTGATTTCAGAAAAGTCACACACTAAAAAAGATAGTTTATGGACTTTCAGAGAAATGTTGAGGTGGCATAGAAGTTATTTGTTCTTAAGTGTG